>BMAO01020981.1:0-90551 GCA_019973975.1 Trichonephila clavata | reverse complement strand
AAAACCTAACCTGTATTTCAATAATAACACCAAATGAAATTTAAAAAATTGTTTATCAGGCGTTAGCTATCAGAATGTTGCCAAAACTACAAAACAAAATTTGAGTTTTTGAATGAATAATTTAAAAAAAAAAATGATTTATTTCGAAAATTAATCCCAATTACGTATCAAAGAAAAAAAATAGATAAATATGACAACCAATAAACTTAAGTATAATAAAAATATGTAATAATTGGGAAAAAAATATGTTTAAAGCTTAAATTTTCGCATTCAGAGCGAGTCGTGACATCGTATGACGTCATAACATCAAAAAATCACTTAAAAATTAAATTTAAAAAAATTTAGATTGCATTTCGAAATAAAAAGTACATAAGAACCTGACCGGAGTCAAATGCAACGTTGTGTCAAAATTTCAGATAAATCCATGCAGAACTTTTTGAGTTATGGAAGCGTACACAAACCAAAATAACATTTTTATATATATAGATAAAAGAAGAATCAATATGATTAAATCAATATAAATAGTTTCATACAAACACAAAATATATATTGTAAAATATATTCAATTGATTAAGGATTACTGGAGAGAAAGATAAAAAAAGGCTAAAATAATATCCACAATATTAATTTCATATTGGTACGCTATTTGTTTTTGGCATGATTTTGAAATCACGCCAAATTGGTGTGTTGCGGCCAGTCTAATTAAAGGTACGTATGTATTATCGCAACCTATTGGTGACATTATAAGAAATGAAGCACATGATTTCCAATTCAGTCATACAAAATTGGGATTGCCAATATGGCGAGTTATTTGAACGCTGGTGATTGTTGCGATAGTACATAAGTACCAAAAATAATTACAACCTTACAAACCCCTGCTTCCTCAACAGGTATTCGAGCCATTTTGATATGTAATTACTACCAACACTGCTTTTGCTTGTGTCAAGTATGATGACCTAAGTTCTATTTTCTGCAAGGCAATTTTGTGTACTGAAGCCAATTGACTACACTTAAAAAGGTTAAAATAAAAACACACAAAATTGCAAAACAGCTCTGAGTAAGCCCTGTATCAAAATTCCTTTGCGGGGGGAGGCAATTTTCAGATATGAGCACCATGTTAGTGAGACTGTAGTAACACAGATTGGGGCCACTGTAACTTGGGGGCCTTGTATCATTGGTATGGCTGATACAGCGGTAGCTATGTCCCTGACAAAAGCAAATGGAACCTATTGGTGACATTATATGAAATGAAGCACATGATTGCCAATTCAACTCATACAACACATAGGAGATCAGGGTTGCCAACTTGGAGAGTTATTTTGAATGTTGGTGATTGTTGCAATAATAAGCAAGTACCAAGCAAACCGTACTAACTTCCAAGTTTTCCGTTAACAAATTACTAATGGAAAGAAGTTACTAAGAAGGTAAAAACAAATTTAAATTTAAAAAGTCATCGAAAACAAAAGTATGGTTTAATATTTTGATGACTAAAATTATATATCAGGAAAACTAACCTGTATTTCAATAATAACATCAAATGAAATTTAAAAATATTGTTTAAAATAGAGAAAAAAACTTACTAATTTAAAACCCCGTCAATTAATAAGTAATACCAAGCAAACCGTAATCAGTATTTTGTTAAAAAATAATTCATATCAGAAAACCTAACCTGTGTATTTCAACAACTTAAAAAATTGTTTATCGCGCGTTAGCTATCGGAATGTTGCCAAAACTACAAAACAAAATTTGAGTGGTTGAAAGAATAATTTTTTAAAAAATGATTTATTCGAAAATTAATCCCAATTTCGTATCAAAGGACAAAGAAATTGAAAAATATGACAACCAATAAACTTAAGTATAGTAAAAATATGTAATAATTCGAAAAAAAATATGTTTAAAGCTTAAATTTTCGCATTCAGAGCGAGTCGTGACATCGTATGAGGTCATAACATCAAAAAATCACTTAAAAGTTAAATTTAAAAAAATTTAGATTGCATTTCTAAATAAAAAGTACATAAGAACCTGACCGGAGTCAAATACAAGGTTGTGTCAAAATTTCAGATAATCCATGCAGAACTTTTTGAGTTATGGAAGCGTACACAAACCAACATAACATTTTTATATATATAGATATACATACACTCTGTCCATAAATTAAGGATAATGAAGTTCAGGCAAAGAAAGAGACAGAAGCAAAACAAATTTGACTTATTTGTAAAGTCTATTTATTAAACAAAAGGTAAAGAGCAAAAAAGATGCTATATGTATGACATAATTAATAAAAATTGCGATTTTTACTCCCTGGAGCAAATTTCAAAAAAGAACTCTGATCTTGGGGAATATATTATTACACCACTCATCAAGCAATGCCCTCCAAAGTTCCGGTAGACAGGTGGGAGGGGGTTGACGGGCTGCAATTTGTCGGCCAAGCATATCCCACACATGCTCTATTGGATTCAAGTCCGGTGAGTATGCTGGCCAATCCATACGGGTGATATCCTTCCGATTGAAGGCATTCGTCTACAATGTTTGCACGGTGAGGATGGGCGTTGTCATCCATAAACAGAAATTCAGCACCCATGGCGCCCCGAAACAAACGTACATGTTGTTCCAGAATGACATCCCGATAGATACGGCCTGTCATCGTTACACTCTGAACATTCAGGTCAGTTCTGTAACCAAGAATAATTCCTCCCCAAACGAGCCATCCTGCACCACCGTAACGGTGTCGTTTAATTGTGTTCTCTTGGTGGTAACGGGTACCTGGCGCTCTCCATATGAAAGTCCGGCGAGAATCAGACTGCAAACTAAACCTGGACTCGTCGGAAAACAACACACAAGACCACTGTTGCGGTGTCCACAATGCATGCTCTCTACTCCAGGTTAATCGCAGGCGACAGGGAGTTGCGGTAAGGGGAACACATGTGACAGGCCTACGAGCATATAGACCAATGTGTCCTAAGCGTCTGTACACGGTCTGCCTTGAAACTGTCGTACCGGTAGCTGAAGAGAGCTGATGAGACATGTCTGATGCTGTGCTCCGTCTGTTTCTTTTGGCAGTAACTGCCAAATACCGGTCCTCATTCGGCGTTGTAACTCGGGGGTGACCTGTGCTGTAACATCTACTCACATTATCATCATCTTGGAATCGTTGCCAAAGCCTGGAGATGACACTCTGGGCGATTCCAAGTTCCTGGGATACTTCCAGCTGTGTACGTCCACCATACCAGTCGTCCGATAATTCTACCACATGAAAAATCATCCAAATGCTTCCTTTGTGCCATAACTATGCGGTTATTGCACTGAAAGGCTTTTTAAAGCGCTTGTGAACAATTTTACTTCTTTGCCACCATTCCTTATATACCCCTCTCTTACACTCTCGTCATTGTGACGTACTATCCGCGCCATTTGGTGGTTTCCTGTAATTTGTGTATTCTTCTTCAAGATGTGTGTGATAATTCTACAGGTGAAATTTTTATTTTAGAGTTCAATTTCTGTGCGATTCTGAATTATTCTTAATTTATGGACATGAGTATATATATATATATATATATATATAAACCTTTGTCTTTAAATAGTTGTGGCAGGGATGTAGATGAGATAAATAACAAAGACGAAATTTAATATAGAAGGATAATTAATACTATATAAGGTAACAGAAAAATGATGTTATTAACTTTAAGATTTTTAAGATACAAACTAACCAAAACCTATGAAAAAAAAGTATCAACTACTGTAATGAAATGAATACATTTTATTATTACTTTGTTATTAATTTTTGGGGATTTAACGTTAGTTTACAATGTAAATATCTTATAGAATATTTTCTTTTATTTACTTAATCTTTCTAGTGGAAGAAGAAATGTGATGTGTAATTAATCAAACTATTTTTATTTAAACATCTTATATGCTAATGAAATTAAAATTCCATTTTTCATTTACCTTGGAAAAAAACTAGTTTATCTCTTAAATGTAACATACCGCCAATTAGATTCTGGAACAAAACAAATTTAAAATACAAATTAATGTAACAATGCTTAGAAAAAGTAGCATCTCATAAAAAATAGAAAAAAATAATTCAATTTATTTATTTATTGTGGTATATTTTTGCTTGAAGTTTGGTAAGATGATCACTGCAAATTTCATATTAGTTTGATTTTTGCTTTAAAAATAATTTATTTACAGTACATTAGATTATTTAGTACTACTTGTGAAATTAATGTTAAATACATCATAAACACGTGGGATTTCATTGAAAGTCCTGTTTACAAATCCTACGCATGTGTGGTTTATTATTATTTCGATATGATTTTGATTATAATTAAAAATTATATTAATAGCTATTAAAATATTTTAGACAAAAACATCTATATATTTTCACCCCATTTAATAAACGCAACATCTTAAATTATGGTAAAAATAAAATTTTAGATAAAATATTTGAATCAATCAGTTTTTTAGTAAAAAAAAAAAACCATTTTGGTAGCTAATTGTTTTATACTTGATTTATTTTGATAAAGAGGAGTTGTGTAATACATAAATTCCTTTAAGGTGTGTAAGTCAGAACAGGAGTAACTGTCGTGGACAATAACTTCCGAATTGACAACGAAATAAAGAGTATATCACATTAACTCCATTATATTCAGGAAACTGAAACTTGCTGCATTATCCTTCTCTAATATACAGTGTTTATTTTCCCGACTTTTATAGCATGTACTCTAATAATAAAGTTTAGCTTGGCACAAAAGACCTACGTAAATAAGAAACGAAATGACTGCATTGGAGAAGTTCCAATTTTCGTGATTGTTACGTTTACTCCATCTCCAGAAACTGCTTTATTCGCTTATGGTTAAAAATGGCATATAAATATTTTGGTAAGAGAATTTAAATACATTTATGTATCATGATATTTTAATCTTAATAGCACGCAATTAATAGATGATCGTTACTATTTAACATACCGAAATAGAGCTAATAAAACATTTTATTAAGATACCCTTTTGATAAGTAAAGTTTGCTTAACCTGTAATGGGCAACTCACAAAATTTTATATAGTAACCAAGCATTGTGTTTAAAGGTTTTTACTCTATTTTTTGGTAAGAAATATTTATTGTTTTCAAATTTATCTCAGTGATACAGTAAAAACTTGCTTTTATTTACGAGAAAAATAATTGATTTAAAAAGGCTTATATTATTAGAAATAGTACAATTATCTATGATGATAATACTCAGAGATTAATACATAATTCAAATAGATTACAAT
This sequence comes from Trichonephila clavata, assembly GCA_019973975.1. Classification (NCBI taxonomy): domain Eukaryota; kingdom Metazoa; phylum Arthropoda; class Arachnida; order Araneae; family Nephilidae; genus Trichonephila; species Trichonephila clavata. The sequence continues at coordinate 85,288 of BMAO01020981.1, read as the reverse complement.
GAGTTTTATTGAAAATTTTGCTTCGTAATAAAAAAACGACGGCTTAAATTTTTTTTGAACGATTGAAGCTAATTAAAACAATGCACACAAAATAATCCGACTTGAGTTTCTTAAGTGAATTCAGCTATTCATTCTGTTGTATGTAATTCCCACGAAATACTCCTCACTTCTTTTATTACAAGCTTAGTTTCAACTTATCCTACTCAGCCCATTTGACAGATACTTTTTATATGGCTTTTTCCTTCACTCAATACAGAGAAGTGCATCCGCTAAAGTGCTTAATTCTCCTCTTCAGCTGTCCACGAAAAGACACATCGGGTATTAGGCTTCAGGAACACGGATTAATTTAGGGAACTGAATTAGCTCCAACAGTGCATGCAGAGCCCCAACAAGGGTTGTAAGTTTCGATACATTTGCATTTCATCATTAGATTAACGAAAATTTCGCACTTCGTATAGTCGGTTAGTCGGCACAGCTGAGTAACATCCGTTTTCAACAATGGTATCTGTACGCTTTAGCAAGGGTCTTCAGAAAATTGTCGAGAATTTTGTCAGAAAGTAGTTAAAGTGACCCTCAATGGAATTAAGTTGTCATTCATTTCAACGGAAGCTATTCATCATTAGGAATTTACATAATAAATTCGTTTTTAAAATATTTCATAAGACCCTTTCTTTATGAAGATATTTTCATTTGTATACATATAAATACATGTATGCGCACGTACATACATGAGTGTGTGTATGTGTATATATATTTTCTTTATCTTCCGTTTCCTTTCCAAAATTTTATTTTTTATTTTTATTTTTATTTATTTATTTATTTTTTTGCTTTTTAAGCATCCGAATTTATAATTATATTTTGTTTTATTCATTTACAAATTTGTACTTTTATACGTTGCTGTTCTGTGATTGAAAATTATGATAAGGATGTATTGTGATATTAATTGTTTTTTGTTTTAAAAGTATTAACCATTCATATGTCTTGAATATTTTTAATATTGAGTAAGCATAGATTTATTTTTATTTTTCCTTTCGATTTTACTTGGTATCACCATCGATAAAATATTTTTAGTTTTAGTACATTTAAAATGAATCTTAAAGTGTTATAATTATCCCTAATATTAATAATTGCTTATTCTTACTCTTTTTTCGACCACATCCCAGTAGTATGGGAAAACTACATATGAAGGTTAACTGGCTTGGAAACAATGCTTAAACATTCAATCTTAGTTCCTAAGTCTAAGAGTTTGATATTGTGATACTATGGATTAGTTATTTTTGACCTATATTGACTGGTTATACTTTTACTTTTTCTTTTCCCCTCTTTATATTTATATAAATTTAGTATATATGTTACCGGCAAAGTATGAAATGCCGGCATTCTATACAATGCCGGACGTTTTTAGGCAAAGTATGAAATATGAGATTGATTACATACTTTGCCTAGGCATTGTATAGAATGCCTAAAGCTATATCAATGACTGATATTATATCAATGACTTACATTCCTAAAAGTACAAATGTTATTCTGACAAAATAATGAGACTGCCATTAAAAAAATTATTGTTAAATTGTGATTTCGTATATACTTGGTATTAAAATTTCTTCAGAAGTTCCAAGTTGATAGAAACCATCCTATTTCTCACTCATTACAAGTGCCAATATATTGGCATTCGGAAAAAAAATCAATGTTTTGTATTACAATACCTTTTTTTTAAAAAATAACTTTCTGTTTTTTCTGGCAAATTTCACGTAGGGGGATGTACAGTTCAATATCATAACGTGTAACATTTTTGTATTTGGTTGAAAGTTCTTTCAGAATTCTATCATATCCCCAGAATCACATGAAATTAATTTTGCTCTTGTCAAATTAAATTCCTAGAACAAGTTCACATCGTCAAACTGGGTGCCAAAATTACCGGAGGCAATTGGTATCGCTTACATGATGCCGCACTAAAAAAGGATATCAGCCCCTGGAGAATGTACTAGATCTGAAAATGGTAAAAATATGAATCTGCAGCCCCATTGGGAGAAAAAAAGAATCCATGACGTAATACTGTATAGCAGTTCTTCCCAACAGTTTTCTCTTCCGGACCAGTCAACGTTTGATAATTTTACGGCGGCCCGCTGAGGGTGGGACGTTGATTATTTATATTTTAAATTGTTTTGATTTTATAATTTAATTGTATTTAAATATGCCTTCAGAGTAAAATTCAGTTGCACCAAAAAATAATTATAAAATGATTTCACATAAAATATAAAGTGATATCCATGGAAAGTCGCACAAACACGAGAAAAATACACCTCAGTAAACATAATGGAAATAATTTAATGCTCCTTGAGTGACCTGATACACTTTGATCCACGGAACAAGGGTTGGGGACCACTGTTTCATGGTGCTGACGCTTTCTTTGACAGCTTAAATGAGTTTAATTTTATTTTCCGCAAACATCACATCATAGCTATTCGGCAACCAATAGTCCCTGGGTTTCTTCTTAGTAGTCATTTTAGCATTTTTTATATCAGTTATTAACTTCTAGTAAGTAATTTCAGTTAAGAAAAAACCTTTTTATTCGAGCATGAACTCGAATTTTAGGCAACTAACCGTTGAATAGTTATTTCATGTCTATGGACCATGGGTCGGCAACCTTTTAGCTTTTTCGTGTCAAGCCAATCTACCAATATGATTCAGCGAACCACACAGAAGAGCATTTAAAACAATTCAAAAATTTACAAATTTGCTGAGTAGTGCAAAGTGCCACTGAAAATTGTTCCGCGTGCCACATGTGGCTCGTGTGACATAGGTTGCCGTCCCCTGCTTTAGACCATGTCTCATTCTCCAACACTATAGCTTGCTTTTTTATTTTCAGGTAGCACAGGAAAAAACCAATTTTTATGTTGAATAAGTTTAAATAAAATTGAGTATTTTGACATTTCCGAGCAAACGGCAATGTACAATTAACATATTCTGAGCCTGAGACACGCGTTAAAAGTTTTATATCTTGCCAATTGACAATATTCGAAATGAATCTGAGATGTATTTCATACTTTGCCGGTTTCTCATTAGTCATTCTATAGAATGCCTAGGCAATGTGTGAAATAGGAACCATTTCATACATTGCCGGCTAGATTTAGGCATTGTATAGAATGCCTAGGCATTCTATAGAATTCCGGATTTCATACTTTGCCTGTATCATATATATATATATATACATGTATGCACATACATTATGTAGCTCAATACATGGTGGCTCTTTTATACCAGTGGTCCTGAAACTTTTTCAAATTTTGGAGCACCCAGAACTAGAAACTGTTTTCATGGAACCCCATTCCATACATATACTTTGAAGAATATATCTCAAAATAATATTTAAAGTAGATCAACATGTTAAAGGCACTTTATGTAAAGGTATTTAAAAAAGTATCACATTTAATATTAAAAAAATCTGATCTAATTTTTGTAATATAATTTACTTATTAATAATATTAATTTGTGATTCAAGTGTCACCTATCTATGATTATTTAGTATTGGGATATATGGTAGTATTTTTTTACACAAACTTCCAAAGTCTAGGTCTGTTGATATTAAATGCAATTGAATTACATATTTTGAGTTTAATTTGTTTTTATGCTTTGTTTTTGTAGTCACTCACGTTGATATTTCCCTGAAACACAATACTATGAATAACATTAAAATGTTTATAGCTGTGTGAGAAATCCCGTGTATTCTGCATGAATTTTCAACCTGACATTTAGAAGCTATTCTTACTTAAATTTAGATTTTAACATCAACTCTGACGATATGTTGTTCCCTTAACTTCATTATAGGTATTGTTTTCCATAAATGTAAAAAGGTACATTTTCCATTAGAAAACTATTTAGTTTTGCCAGACATTGTGCTTACTAAGGAGTATAAAATTATCTCGTAGAACTCAAGATAGTAAACAATAGAATATTCACAATCTAATAAGAAGTATATGTATAAAATTAAAACATTTTAATATTTTTTAATATTATAGTAAAAATTTAAAAAGTGTTGCAAAATAAAGTTATTATATATAAATAAAATGTTCAGTTTTAATGAATAGGGGTATGTGTGCTTTAGATACCTGTAACTGTACAAACTTTACACAGAACGTGTGAATCCATTTTGTATACACATTTATTTCTTCTCGATTTTTTTGTTGTGACTCGTGGAACTCCAAGGTATACGTTGTGAAACTCTTGAGTATATCTTATGAAACCTCTGGGTATATCTTGTGAAACCTCATGGTTCCAGGGTATACAGTTTGAAGACCACTGCTTTATATTTTTGATGGAAAACAGAATGTTATTTTCGTATATTATTGCACACATTGATCAATATGTGGTTAGTAGGCTCTTGTCTGGCGTATTTTAAAACTAAAGGATATGAGCTCCAGAAAGGATTTTTAAACTGTCAAAAACATTTAATATTTTTCTGTTTTTAATGATGTTCCCAGATAATGTAAAAAGATTCATTTCATGCATGAGTGATTTGCTGATAATTCTAATTAAGAGATGTACGTATTTTTTATTGCTTTTGAAAAATAAGTACCTCGTAATTAACGTGTGATACCCATTCTACTCTTTATATTATCTTTCATCATACATTACTCTAGATATAATGGATGAGGGGTACAAAATATTTAGTAAGTAATTGTTTTAGACAGATAAGAAAAGTGACGTTACCCAAATTAAGAACTTCATAAATATTTTCATTTTATTATTTAATCATTAATCATATGACAGTGTTAAAATGAAACAGATGCATTTTTTCTGTTTGGTAATTGAAAGCATGAGCGGTAAGTCAAAAACAGTAAAATTCAAAATGTAGAAAAAAAATCAATATTTTTCGTAGTTTTCAGCAACATTAAATATAAAATCCCCATACAATATTTTTCAGATATATTTACATACAAGAAATTTTGTGTTGAATTTTCAATATATTCATAAACTAGCACTAATACAAACTGACGTAAATAGGTTTAAATACCAGCAAAAAAATTTCATCAAGTTAATACATATGTATAATAAAAATAAATTCATAAATATTTTATTTCTAAATTTAATCATTAATAATATGATAGTTTTAAAATTAAGCAGAAGCTTTTCTTTCTTTATGGTAATTAAAAACGTGAATAAAAAGTCAAAAACGAAAAAATTTTAATCATAGAGAAAAAAGAATTAATAATTTTCCTTTCTCAGCTTTTTATGACATTAAATATAAAAATTAGATATGATATGTATTCAATATATTTACATGTAAGAAATTTTGTGTGGAATAATTCAAAATATTCATAAACAAGTCTTTATGAATAATGATGTAAATAAGTTTAAGTTACTGAAAAAAATTGCAACAAATTGATATATATATATATATATATATATGTAGCAGTAAATAAATTAAAAAGAAGACTAATAAATCCCAAGAATCTTAAGTATGTATAATAATCTTAAGTATAAGTATCTTATATATATAAGTATAAGTATATAATCTAAGAATATATATATATATATATAAGTTTATTTGGAGCACAAAATTATTTTTAAAACCATTAATTATTCATGTCATTAAATTTTTAACGAAAAGCCTTCAATATCAGTATGTTTTATTATTTACATAACATTCTCCAGACATAAGAAATTTTACCAAATTCAACTATTTCAGTATAACTATAATTAAATTTTAAGTTTTGTATGTGTTTCTTAACAGTGTTTAACTAAGCACACGGTAAAATAAACAAATGGAATAAAAATACACTTATTAACTATTTGTATCCTTTAGTTGTAAATAAAATATGTGTATTAAACAAAAAAGTTAAAAAAAATTTTTCAAGACTAAGAGCAAAACACTCATAAAAATTTGAAATATTTACTGATTTAAATTTATTCAGTATAAACAAATAAAACAAAATTATATTTTTGCTTAGAAGAAGCTGTAGAGTTGAAATTCAACTCCTGTTCTATAAAATAAGATTATTCTTCTTTGCAACTTCAGTTAGAAATCGAGTGCAAAGGAAAAACCCCACCACATATAACAAAAATATTTGTTTTTTATGACGTTTGAAAATCGTGGTCGTAAAAGGGGATCACCGGAAAATTTTCCATTCTCAAACTAAACAAGAAAAGTCAACGGATTTTACACGCAACGAAAAATGACAAACTTGCATGAAAAATTTTGAAACAAAGGATGGCAATAGATGGAACAAATAAGCAAACGCAAGCAGGTCAGAGAAAGCGAGAATGTATATCAAAAGACTGTTTGCGTTGTTTTATCGTAAGGCAATTTATCTTTGAATTTCCCGGCTGTATTTGGGAGAAAAGCTTTAAAACCGGAAAACGGGTAGAGAGGAAAAGTTTTAGGAAGTAATAGACCCTTTTGCAAATTTGGTTTTCAGTAAGCTTTTTGAATATTTTCAAGAATGTGGCTTGTGAAACCTTCGAGACCAATTTTACTCGACAAAACAAATCTTTAAAAATGAATAAATATCACAGTTCTTCAGATCGGAAATAGAAATGAAAGATTTTGAAAACTTGACGTGGTATGGAAAAGGTATAGTTCTTGCACTTAGTTGTAGCTGAAAAAATTTGTATCATCTAATACGAAAATCTTATGACGCATAAAACAATTCAAACAGACAAATCAACAGTTTTTATGAAAAAGAAAGATAAATTGCTTATATACATTGAGCTTGGATTTATTTAGTGGTAATTTGTATACATAGTACATTTCTTAACATTCTACAAATCAGTAAAGATAACTCCAATAAAATATATAACTTAGAAAAATTAAGCGTGGAAAAATAAGGCCATTATACGAGGTTTTTTCAGAAGTAATTTATATCGATATTATGTTCATCTTTTTCAATTTGAGAGGTTCTGTAATGAAATGAACACATTATTTGATACAGATTGAATGCGAAATCATTCTCACTAGCAGGTAATGAAATGCGATTAACTTTATGGTCAATAAAATAAAATTAACTTTAGAGACAGCAAAATCAAAAGGCGTAAGTTAAGTAAAAATCTTAGAAGCCAAAAAAAGAGACTATAATATAAATAAAAGTACAAATGCCGTATTGGTTGATAATCAGAAGACAGATAAAGTATAATATTATAAAAAATAATTACTTAATATCAATATTTATGACAAACAATTAACTGAAATTCTAAAAATAATATGCTTCGGGAGAAAATTTGTCGAAAATTATCTTTAGAACTCAAAAATATATTAGTATTAAATGAATAAGGAGAAGATTAACCATTCTGAGTTCAGGAGGGTATTATTAAAATGATGTGTTTCTTGCTTTCTTTTTTTCTAAAAGACTTTTGTAAAAGAAGAATGTTTGGAAAAAAGAATTCAATAACGCTCCCAACTACTTTAATTTTAAACATCTTTTGAACTATAATAGCCAATTTAAATTTAATCAGCAATCAGGCATACGAGCATTATTAAACTTTGAAGCGAATAATTTTCAGAAAAAAAGGATAAATGTGAAATTTAAACAGAGAAAGCAAATCTATAGAAATCGAACTAAGCCATACTCTAATAAATTTTATTGGATGTATATATTTTAAAATGAAGCTAGGTGAAATATTTTCAGAAATTCGTTTGTTTTACACCTTTTTATAAAATAATATGTTCCGAAAAAAGATATATTGTTTTCCAGCCATAAATCAACAATATATTTAGTCAAGAATTACCTTCTAAGCAATCTCGAAAGAATTCTATTAATAAATTACTTCTTAAAGAGGAAATTTTATACACCAGTTACTTGAAATATGATTAACTTATGAAATGAACAAAAAAAAAATGGTTTATTCAACTAAATTGCAAAGTATATTTTTTTTACATTGTTTAAAAGTACAATTTTTCACATTGCGTTTTTAAAATATTTAAAATTTTCAAAAAATACCAAACCTAAGGATTTTTCCATTAATTTTCATAAACATTATCAACCAATTATTCACTTTAATTAATCAATCAGTCCCAATATCTGCACTCTCTCATATATACATCAAATATACTTTTTTTAAATGAAAGGAGTACATGTTCATAATATAGAATAAATGCCTCAGTCTAGTTTTCTGGCTTTATTAAGCAAATAATAATTCGAAATTAAAGGAATGCTAAATGAATCTGAAAGTGACTACACGTAAAAAAGTGTAAAAATAATCTAAAAGTAAAATAAAAATATATTTTCCATTGAAACACTATTCAATCCTGACAATGCATTTTAAATACGAATAAAATGTATTAATTAAAACGAAGACAGTGTTAATTCTCAATAATTATTTACCGTACACACAAAAAAAATGAAATAAAATATCATAGAAAGCTTTTGGATTCTATGTGATGTTATTCCAATAAAAGAAATGCTTATATATAAAAATGTGTCATTTTAAATAATGATAAGATATATTAAAACGATCCATATATTTATACATATGAATCGATAGCTGCGTCTAAATTCGAATCTTTAAAAAAGAATATGCATGTATTAGTTTTTAGAGGAAGCTATATATGTGTGCTAGTACTTATTTTGTTGTGGACTCTCAATAATTTGTAAAAGTATGTTTGGATGGTTTTTTTTTAAGTTACCAACATTTTATTAAAAGTTTTGTCTGTAATTCCAATACAATTTTCATTTGTAATGACGTAGGAAATTAAATCCAAGTAGGCTTTAAAGTGATTTGGACTTAAGGCTGTATATTATTATTTAAATTTTTTTTCCTAAAATTTTCTAATTGTATTACAATTAAAGAAAAATAAATTTACTGATATTAAGTGAATATAATGTATTATTGAAAAATTAAAGATATAATAATTATTTACAATACAGATTAAAGTAGTTTAAAACAGAAAGTTTACGAAAAAGTTGATAAATAACGATTTAATGCATTATAATATTTTTTTAAGAATATATATACTCTCATTATTAAGTTTTTAATTTATGAAACATGATATAAAAATCAATATATTATTAGTATATACATAAAAACCTCTATTATGCCATGAAAAATCAACTGGATCCCATTTGTCTTTTCTTACAGTAACACCAAATGAAAAGTAAATACTTCTGAGTTGATGCGAAGGGAAAAAAAGTTGACATCAGATGTGAAAATGCATAAATACCGTTTCCCAATTATGTGCTTTCATAACTATTTACAAACTGAAAATTACTTTGCAACCCAGGAGATTGACCACGTTATTAAGAAACAGTAAGAAATTCAACTCGTTCTTAAAAGTTGTAAGAAAGTTTTGAAAATTCATGTTTATTTTTTATAAAATAAGGCAAAGTTTTACCATTGTAAATTACATTTTTTTGGAATTCTTGTACAATTATCTGTAATACTGAACCTATAATATGCAGTTTCACATTTTTACAAAAAGTTACTGAGACTTATGAAACAAATACAATGCATAAAAACGAAGTATGCATCAAATTTATTAGAAAGTACATTACAATATTGTTTTTCAATCCTTAAAATAAGGCTTTACTTCGGCATTTAAACTAATTACAAAAATATAAATTAAAATTTAATAATGATTATAAAAACACAACGGTTAATCGATTAACTTTCAAACTGATTTCTAGGAAAGATGAAATATGTTTGAATGGGTGTAGCACTCATTTGTTTTAATAATTTAACATTCTCATTTCATCCGGCTGGATGGCCTAGTTGGTTAGGCACTGGTCTTGTACGCTGAGGTTTGCGGGTTCAATCCCAGCCCAAGTCGGTGGATTTGTATGATGCAAAAAACAATCAGTGTTCTATGCCTTATGATTATACGCCCTGGAGTGCCTGTTTGCCTTAGGTGCTCTCAACAAAATTCCTAGTATAATTTCGCATTGTCAGAACTCATGTGCCTCCTCTTGAGAGGAAGCTGGGTGAATAAATTGCAATATGGCAATATCCATTTATTTGGTGCCGCACTAAAAAGTGATATCATCTACCGGAGAATGTACTATGTCTGTAATGGTAATTACCAATAAGCAGCCACATTTAAAAGGGAAAAAATAGCATTCTTATTTTTAAATTAATAAGAAAATAACATATTTTTTTGTATGTTTTCAAACAACATATTAAATTCGTTATTCATATAATTTATATTTATTAATTCATAATAATTTTTCAGTAACTAAATACTTTTATTTGTTAAAAACTTGAAATCATTTTTAAAATTTGATTTTTATGAAATTAGATACAAAAATTGCAAAATATTTTTGTTATTCTGCTTTCAACCAGTTTTCAATAAAGTTTTCCACTATTCCTTTTTCCCCCCCCTTCTAAAACGTTTTTTCCCCTCAAATACTTGCAAATTCATAGCAATAATTTATTTTTAAATAAAACTCAAAAAATATTTTTAAAAATGTATAAGATAAAAAAAAACAATCATTCATTTATATAGAAATGCAACATAATATCTAATCTTTATCGAAAATACATGTTCCAATTCAGTGGAAAATAAAGCAATCAATACCACATCTCTATTATCAATTTGAAGGAACCCGGTCTTCTGTTTCCGTTAAACTCAATGAAACAACAGCTTTCTCGTTAAAGTACTTAGTTACTTTGAGAAGAGAAATTTATGACTTTCTGCTCTAGTTCGTCTGTCTTCTTTTCATCATTGTTTTCTAATGACCGTCATCTTGAGTTCTGACGGTTATAGATAGTAAATGGGGATGTAATCGTATTTCCGTCTATTTGAGTGCAGGCCTCTTTATTTAGTAAACTCAGTTGGATACCGGAAGAAAGGAAGCGTTCTTAAAGACTTCATATAATAATCTATAGTATAAAATGATATAAAGAAGATTATCTTTTTTGATTTATCACATCTTTTTGGATATTTATTTTTTTTAGTATTGATGAATATTCTTTATATTACGAAAACTAACGAAAAGACAAACATGAAAAAAATGTTGTTCCCATCGAAGGAGAAAGTTTCCCAACTTTAAAAAATAATTGCAATTCTTCTTATTAATTAACACATTAAAAAGTTTTATTTACATAACTTTATCCCAGCTATATGTCTTTTAAATGAATCAGTCAGTACAAACAATGTTTTCATGAAAAGTGCTAAAAATGTTTTAAAACTCATATTATGTCCGATTAGCTGACTATATCAATTACGTAATAATATAAATTAAAAAATGTATTTCATTAAAAAGAGTAAATTTTATGTGTTTGAGTTTCTCAACAATACGAGATAAAAATATTCTTAAATATTGGCTTTGATTGTAATAATATATGAATTGCATTTAAAATACGTTACATTTCTATATTATTTTGCAAGATCTTAAAAAAGCATAAATGATAAGGGTATCATTTTTATTCAAACTTAAGAATCAAAAAATTTTAATTGCAAGTGTAATTATACTTCTTTTATTACTTGGTTTTTCATTTGAAAACATCATGATAATTAGGTTTATGGAGGTATTTTAAAGTTTCGAATGTATGAGTAAAAGTTAAAAAAACATAGAGTTTTATATCAATGGAAAAAAGTATAGTGCATCTCAAAATCCCTTTGATTTAAAATAGTAATTATGATAAAAATACTATTGACATTGTGAAGTTATTGCCGTAGAGCACCTTTAACAGTGAATATTTGTTCCTGATACTCATTAAACACTGAGTTATTTTCCTGTTTTATACTTTTCGTTTTTAAATATCACGTACAGAAAATCTATTTTAGCCCTTTACATCGGAATCTAAGGTTAATGTTCTTTTAGAAGTCTATTAGAACTTCTCTTTGTGTCTGTAGCATGAAATCTAAGCTAACTTATCTCAATACACTTGTTAATCACATAAGTAGAGTTTTTTTAAGTTTATTATAACTAGAAGTATTTTAATTTTTGAAATGAAAACCTTAAAACTTTTGGAATTAAAATGTTTTAAATAACTCGAAAACTTTCTGAAATTGTTTATTCGTTTTGTCGTAGTAATATAGATTCATTGTAAGTTAATTATTATAACAATTTTGTTACTAATACATTTAATCATTTTAAACTGTGAATTTATCTGAAGTCAGTTCATGCATTAATAGCATTAGAGAAAACAAAACATTTACATTTTTAATAATTATACGAAGGAAGAGTTTCAAAAATAGGATATTATAAATTAAATTAAATTTAAATTTATTAAGCATTTATATTTAATTAATATTACTATTTGTTGGTTGTTTATATAATGCAGAGTTATTCCTGTTCTCCAGATTTTGGATTTACTGAAATCTTTATTCTATAAGTCGTTTGCACTATGAAAAGTAATGTCTCATGAACAGAAATACTATTAGTTTTCTGATAAATTGAAGAGTGCCTCCAAATTAAAAAAAAAATATTTTGACATGGACATCTGCTTTCAGGTAATAGACTAAATATTTGACTAAAAAACAACTGAGATATTTCTTTTTCTTTAATATTTATCTGAAATATTTTTATGAAAGAAATGTGAACTGAAAAATTTATATAAGAATTTCTTATTTAATTTCAATTCACTAGAATTTTGTAAATTTATTTCATCATGCTTTAAAACAACCTCAAATTTAAAAAAAAACCCTTAAAATAAGCTTTAATATTTTCTGTTTAATATTTTCTATTTAAAAAAACCAACTCATTCTTAAGCTTTAAGCTTTTTTCTCAGTGAATTTTTAAGGAAATGTAAATTACAATTTTTAAAATAACTTAAGACATTCCAAGGAATAAATGTCAAAAACAGAGACATTATTGACTTTTTTATACAAATATAAATTTCAGTTATTCCAGATTTATACCCCCTTTATCTGCGAGCCACAAATTAAAATGCATTAGGAAGGAAAATGAAACGAATCGGATATAAATATACCCCATCTGATTTTTAAACTTATATTCTCTTTCCCCAAAAGTGACTAAACCCGCTTAGAATTCTAACTTATTTTACCTTTTATTGCCAGTTGCAATAAATCCGCCTTCTAATCACAAAGCATTTGAATAGGAAATTAAAACGATTCATCACGCTGAATTTCAATGGAAACTTTACCTCAGTCTTAAGTACCGCATCCGTTTCAAACATTTGAGGGATTCAGACTTTGTTATTTCTTTCGTCTTTTCGGAAAAATACATAAGGAAATCTAAAGTAAATTTTATAACAACCCGTAAAGAAATCAATACGAAATATTCTGAGAATCCATGGCCTAATGCATAACGCTTTCCCCTAGTTAGCATGGATCTAAATTTAGGAACATAGTTTTCCCATTTGCGAAACTTCCATTTTGAGTAATGGTTCCTGCATTGAGTTGAAGCAATGGTCATTTATTTTATTCTCCAAGTCTGCCAGGTTGTGGAAATTAAGAGATATACCTGTTTGGTTCACTTTTGGACTTGCTCCCTAAAACACAAATTCTGACTTATTTCGAAATATCTAACAGTAAATGATGACTGATATTGATAAATTGTGTTTGTGGTTACATTAGAGTACATAATGGTTGTATAAATCTTTTTAAGACACGAGGAACAGCTCATATATCAGTCAAACACCCTACTTTATTTTAAATTACATTAAGAATTAATCCATCTGTTTAAAATAAGTTTATAGGGTATTTGGCTAAGTTTGATATTTTGTATTATAAATTCATATTTAACATTCTTCTTTTGAATAAAATATTTATCTCATTGAGTGATTCTTTTGTTTTTCGTTTTTAGTAAAATTAATTAATATCTTTGCAGTATATTAAACATATTTTTTTTCATTTTAACTTAATAATAGCTCCATAATTTGCTAACGAACTAGTAATTGTTAATATAATTACCTCCAAGAAAACTCAGATCGGGATGTTTTGTATTAAGTAATAATAATCGGGAATGTAATTTTAGAAAATTATTTTCTGAATCTTGGATATTAATAAAGCTATTCTAAATTTTGTTGAAAAAATCCATTTGTTAAAGTTATTGATAGCATAAACCCTTTTCTCAATTTAAGCCAAAAGATATCATACATAACGCATTTACTATAGATTTTTTCTCTTTTTGTTAGCATTAAACTATTTAAAAGCAGTTTTTGCAAAGATTAATATTGAATATTGTATTTTGTCTTAAATTAATCATTAATTTCAGAACTTTGAAACATAAGTAATAAAATAACAGACTTCGTTATTTTTTTCAATAAAAAAACTTTTTCAATAATAAAATTTTTTTCCCCCAATAAATTGAATCAAACTAAAAAATATTGAAAATCAAATTGTTAGCGTTAAAAGAAAAATTTAAAGTATGTGACGTATTTTCTGCATTTATTCTACTTTTTCAAACCAGGAACCTTTTTTTAGTTACTGTTTGTATGTATTATTTGGAAAGAAAGAAAAACTAAAAATATTTCATGAGCAACTGAGAGGTGTTTTTGTTCATCCACATTACATGAAGTGATGAATGGAAATGCATGGACATTTTTTCAAGACTTGTAAGGCACTGTTACACATGTGACACTTTAAAGAATATATTAAATATTTTACAGAAGTCCATGCAATTTCTTATTTTTTCTTATTTCTGAAAATTCCTGGAAATTATTTTCTTTTGTGTAATAAACATTGATTGAGTTTATCATAACAAACAGAATTAAAAAAATAAAATACATAGATCCAAAAAAAAAGCTGAATGTTTAATCCTGTAAACTTCAAATAATTCTGAAACAAATTTAAATTATTATTTGCAAGATTTATTCTATCGAAGCTAGAATAAATATATTAAATTATTTGCTTTTTATTTTGAACTCATTACTCATTAGCTTTCTTGTAGCATTTCTTTCTTTCTTACCGACTTATGAGTAAATTTCTTATTAACAACACGCGTCCTTCGAAATTAAAGACTTCATATTAGATGTTGGCTTTGTATCCACACACAAATTCCTAAAATGCAAGATTTTCATAACAGTTAAAAGCTGGTATAAATTATGTTATATTTAGGTTTATGTTCCTCTGACTTTGTGACTCCTATCTGTGTTATGTTACGCAAATTAAAGTGCTATGAAGTGAAATTTATTTCTATTCATCATTTGGGGAAAAATTATTCACAATCTAATGCTCAAAGCATTTGTTACTACTAAAATGTTACGTATTTCTTAATTTGGATGGCTGAAATATTTTCATTCCTGGTTTCCTTCTTTCTCAGCCGATAATAGAATTTCATTTTTAGAAGGAATAACATCAAAAGCAAAACTGAATCTTAATATTTGGCCCTGTCCCATAAATTGCTGATGAAGACAATTAATTTCGGAATATGTTATCATCTGCTGTATTATAAGTCAGCTGTATTCACTAAATTAGCTCAAAATGTACAAGTGAGTTGAAATAAATCAATCATCTAGAAATCGGTTAAGGAAATTGGAGGGAAGTGAATAATGCGTTTGTTAATTTTTTTCTGGGGAGCTGACCTATTTTCAAGCAGCAAAATTGTTCTTGAAGAAGATTATGCAAAGCTGGTATTAATTTGCAAACGAGACGCGACGCACTTTCGAATTTCACCTGAATAGATATCTCATAAAGATGCTACTCGTAATCAGTATTTTCGCCAGTCAGATCTCGAGGGAATGTAGAATGGATAAAAATTATGTCGGGGTTGGTACATTTTTCTCTTGTTTTTAATTTCGTTCAAGTGTTTTCCGATCAATACATGCTGAATATTCAGTGCCCCACCCGTAGCACGTTCTATATATTTGTGCACATTGGTCACGCCCATATCAAAAGATGTGCGAAAGAGGTTAAAACACAATAATGCAAAAATACCATGAACAACATGGTCACGTTTTGTATTTATTTATAGCTACATAAATGGGATCCAGAATTATTATAAAATACAAATTACGTCGAATTTTTGTATTTAAAAATCATATGTATTTCATACATGATAATCGTTAAGATATTTTTATCGCACAAATAATATTTTTGAGAAATATTTTGCAAATGTACAGTAGGAAATATAAGATTAAGTATTCAATCTCATCGAGAAGGGAGTACAACTTTGTTTTCCGCCCTGTTTTCTTTCTTCTTTCCTAATATTATTCCAAATGTTTGTTTTCTATTTAAAATAAAACAACTGTTTCACACACACATATATTCCATCTTTTACTTCAGAAGATTTTTTTTAAGTTAATATATTTCGCAGCCTGTACATTCAATTCTGGACTTAATTAACTAGTACTCAATAACTGAATGGATATGTTTTAAAAATAAATATTAACTTATGACAAAACTAAGATATTTCGAAGATTGCATTTAACCTACGTACGCAATAGATTGTTAAAAGATTATCATGATATTTAACACTTTATTTCTTGAAAAATGATATAATATGTATCAGAGTTTTATATGAACATTACCATTTGTGAAATGAAAAAATACAATTATTTTAATAATTTCTAAGTTTGCTTAAATAAAATCTGTGTTGTTCATAATTAAATGTCTTCCTTTTATTTTTAACATTCTGCTTTATTTCCATCAAGATATCTAAAGAATATAATATTTGTAATCAAAACAACTATACTTTAATATGAGGAAAATATTATTTTTATTAAACGAAGAGAAATTTATCCGAATTTCTCTAATTTTAAACATTCAGTTTACCACAATAGTATACAGTTTCAGTATATTTAAATAACTAGATATGTTCAACATTAATATTTATAACTGTATTATTTATATCTTTTATTACGGTTTTGATTGTGAAAACTACATTCTACCATGTAACAGTTTCATTAAAAATATTCATCACAATTAAATAGAGGATTTTCTATACAAATATTGATATTTTAATAAGTTACTAATTTAATACAATATTACGTACATTTCTCACTATTTATTACATTTAATTATTTATATCCGCCCCAGAATGAATTAAATAATTTTACTAATTTTAAATCGCTTGCTTATATAATGAAGAAACTTACAGAATTCAGATCTACTAAGGTTTCCTCTCAAACAGAAAGTTATATACATATCTCATGTGCTCTTTTAATGTACTCGTGTGCAAAAGCTGAGCATAATTGAGAAATTGAAGAAATGAAAAGACGAAATAAAATGGAAAATCATGATATTGCGTATACACAATGTATTGATATTAACCATTGATTGCGTTCATACTAATTTTTGGTCTGTGACATAATTAGTCAATGGAAGTGGCTATTGCGAGCTAAGTGATGTGAATTCGAATTTGCTATTCTGGTTGTGTGTGTAATCAATGAGCTTGCGCATATTTGAAGTATTACAGAGGTACTGATTATTGCTCGAAGAAGACAAATCGATTTGTTTATAAAAGGAAGAATCATTAAAAAAATATTGAAAATAGAATGGTTACCGACAGAAGTGCCTAGTATGTTAAATATCGCATGGGGGGGGGGTTAATTTGAAAATAGTGTGAATGGTACCAAACCACTGGAAAAGTTTAGAGACAAATTATAATAGGTCGAATAAAAGTAACAAAAACTAGACAAAACCGCTTTATGTCCTTAATTGTGTGGCATAATCCAAAGATGTGTGTACGACAGCTGTCTCTGGAACGTGCCGTAACCACAGAAATAATTAGAAGCCAATTAGTTAACAGAAAATTCAAAGAGAGTGTCTTGTATATGAGGCTGACCTCCATGATTGCGGAGGAAGCTCTTTTAATTGAATAAGGTTCGAAAATAGATTTCTGTAATATTCGTCGATGCTGCATTTATTTTTTATGGTTGATAACGCATTGCCTCGCCGTTTTCATCATATAGAGGAAAATCTTGGAAGTGAAGATGTCAAGCAAATGCAATAGCCAGAAAGATATTATGATTAAATCTAATTGAGCATATTAAGTACGCACTAGGACAAAATGTTCAATTCAATCTTCTAAGGGTATTCCTTAGCTTAAAAACCATTTTACTGCTGGAGTGGGAAAAAATGTCATCGTTATTAATCCTAGCTCTCAATGATCAAACATATAAAACAGTGTTTATTAAACTGTGGGGCGTGCCTCACTTGGGGGTCGTGATAGCTCTACGAGGGGGGGAGAGCATTTTGAAAATTCGAAAACCAAACTTTATTTTAAAAAATTATTAATTTACTGAAATTATACAAACAAAATACATTCTGACATAATAAAAAATAAAATACGCATTTACACTGATATAATACACTTATAAATGTATCAGTACTGTACGCAATGTATTTTGTAATTAGTTTAAAAATACTTAGTTAAGTAGAAGCTTGATAATTACCAGTGAACCCATGGGCTTGTATTAAGACGATATGGTACCCTAAAAATCATTAAGCTGTCGCAAAAATTTCTATTGGCTTATTTGATACCTCAAATCTTTATAAATATGCCTGCAAAATTTTAAAGCTTTACCTGCATTTTTTGTCAAGTAATGGAGCAATGTTTGATTCTGGACAGCAACTACTACTCCCACACATTTTAGATTATCTGCTAGAAAAGAGCTGATAAAAATTAATTATTTTTCTACCGCATGTATATGAGAATAACATTATATATGCAGTGACAAATCATTTTAAGAAAGAATTGTGCAATTCATGCAAAAATTCTAGTTTGGGAATTGTTTATTAAAGAACAAATGGATTTGGTCAAGATTTAAAAGTTGCGCGTGCTTTTTATGATATTATTATGAATGAAATTGAAACTTCAAAGCGGATTCTCCCAAAGTACAAATATTAAATTTCATTTTGATAACTCACATAATTAAAAATCTAATTCGCAAGAATAGAAAAACTCTCCCATTTTTATATACTTGTTTTTGGTGATATATATATATCCCATAAGTGTGAAATTCAACACTTTTATTATTAAAATATTTTAAGATATTTATTTAAACAAATGCACATATGCAGTTCTTAGATTTTGATATATTTTACCTATAAATTGCTATTTGATTTTGCTTTCATTCGTGTACAATATTTAAAATGCGAAGGCTTTTAAAATCATGGAAATAAAAAATAAAGGCATAAACAGCTTTTGTACATGTTGTGCATTAGCTCTGAGCATGGAATTAGCTCTGAAGTGTGTATTTGTTTTTTTTTATAATTATTAAGATGAAATTTTATGAAATATTGATCTTTCATTCTTTTTTTTCTGTTTATTCATTATGGCAGTATACACTGTTTAATTGCTCTACATCTGTGCAATTTCTCAAAAGCCTAAGGCTTTTTTGATAATTGAATTATGGGTATGAAAATTTTTATACTTGTTCTGAAATGTATGTTTTGTAAAACTGTGCATGGAATTAGCTCTAACATGTTTAGTACCTTTTCTAAAAAATTTCAAAATCAAAATTAATTTTTTTTAGAATTTTTGGAAGTTTAAGTATAAAAAAATTAATAAAAAATTAAAGAGCAGCAGCAGAAAAAAAACCATGCAGAGTTTTATGTAGTATATTATAAGGTACTTGGAAAAAAATTTTTGAAAGAAGAGAGACATATTTAAAAAAGCCTTAGGGATTTAGAAAATGCTTAACAAAAATTCAAAAAAAATTTAATTTTACAAAAATTTTGCAACAAATTAAAAAATGTTTGCATGGAATTATTATTAAATATTAACCTTCATAAAATACAATTAAAACCAAATATCAAACATTAAAAATAAAAAAAAATGTGAAGATGGTACCATATCGTCTTAACACTTATCTTGATAATTTGTACGGTTTATTATTAATCCCTTAATTATCGATTAAAAGTTACGTGATTCGCTCCCCAGTGCCACCATTTTACACGTGGACGCGCATATATAATGTTGGGGGAGGGGGGAGAAAATGAATAAGTAAGCAAATCCTCTGAAATAAGTAAATGCTTCGCAAACACTGTCAAGGTCCTTTATTACATTCCAAAGCCTACGGAATAATTTTATGGATAGCAGTCCATAGAAAAGATCGCACTTCGGAAAGACGTATTTATACGTCCAGAAAATTAATGCTTTGTCTGAGCGAGACGTTTATATACTCCGGTGTCACTTAAGAGGTTAAAGTCGTAATGTAGCCTTAGTGTCAAAGAATAATAATATAGAATTCAATACATTGTTATTATATGGACGAGGGTGCGATGAAAATTATGATTGAATATTGGGTCGCGAATATTGAAAGTTTAAGAAGCACTGATATAAAAGATTGTTGTGATGCTTGTATGCATCACAACAATCTTGCTTGTATGCAGCAAATGTGTTTACATCCTCAACAAACTAGCTATCCCCTACATTAGCAGTTTGTTTTCTTTCAATTGTAGAAAAATTTCTTTTTTTCTCTCTTCTGGCACTTGCAAAAATAAAGTAATAAATTTATTTCTCTGCATTCATCAACTATTTTCTTTCTTTGTAATAGCTTTTTTAATTAAGTAAGTCAAATTCCATTCTGTCTTTTATTTCGCACCCTTCTTAAAATAAGCCCAATTCTTAACTTTTGGATTCCAGAGTAGTTTCGTATTCTTATTAAGTTTAACTGCTTAGAAAATTCCGTTCATTGCGGAAAATGTTGTCTTATCTGTAGAAATAAGAAATTTAAGATAAATCTACTACTCTTATTCTATTAGATTGTTTCTTAAGTAAATATTAAGTGGGAATACATTTTTAAAATCTTTTATGGATTTACTGAAACTTACAAGCTCAAAATGCAGAAATGTATGAAAACTTTCAGAAACTGATAATTTGTACTAGGTGTTTTAAAATGGTCTTAAGATTGATAAATATATAATATTATAAAGCTGACTTTACTCAGTAAAATTTAATAATGCAAATTACAGGTAACGTGTGGAATACAATATTTAAAGCTCAGTATAATTAAACTGTAAGCATGTAACACACCGATTCTAAAATCCTGCAACTTTAAACATTGATTTCATTTGTGACTTTACTTTACACACTATCTTTCCAACATTTATCCATTTATGCTTAATTATCCATACATTGCTTAGCTTCATTAAATACGTTCTGGCTTCAGCAGCAAGACCAAAATAATTAAAGCAATAAGCACCTCTTAACAATGTCTTGCAACTGCATGGTAAATGTGAATAATAACTGCTGTGCAAAGCTGCAAAAGAGTAATGCTTCTGGTTCCCTCTAGCTATTTGTTCAGCTACTAATTTGTATAGATAGATGAGAGAATGCTTCGCTTTTATGATTTCATCTTTCAGCTTCTTTTCATTCTCACATTGTATTGCCTTTTCCACGACTGGTTCTTTCAATCACTTATGCTCTTAAGAGATAATCTGTCTTTCCGTAATCCGACAATTGTCTTTCGATTAAGTCCGAAGTCCTGTCTCTCGAATGTCCTTCTCTTCGACAAAGCACAAATTATCCTTTAGTAAGTATTAACTACGAGCAAACGTAATGCCATTGTTTTCACCATATTTCTATAGTTTATTCTTTAGCTATTTCTAGAAATACCTCTGACATATATAATTTCAAAAATTGTTAACTTCTTTATCATTTGTGCATTGTAAAAGTCTTGGGTCATATCTGGACCTCGTCTACATTTTTTTCTACGTGTTTCATAAAACGTTGAACTTTAATGCGTTACATATATGTGTGTGTGTATTGTATGAATATATATTACTTTTTATAAGTTGATATCTACATTTCAGCCTTAAACTTTCGATTATACTCAAAAACGCTCTTATCACCTTCACCCGTTTACTTAGAAAGGCTAGAACTTAAATTTCTAAGACATAAGTGTGTTTATCTTTTCCATATCTCCCTTTAAGAGTTGATTTCCGTGAACCACATTTTTAGCGGATCTCAAAAAAAGAAGCATGGATGAAAAATTTAAAGTCAGCAGTTCTAATAATTCAAACACTGATTTTTTTTATGCTTAACGTTCCTCATCTTCTTCCCTCCCAGTGATTTATTTTTTGCAAAAATCATTCTAAGCAAATCTTTACTGAATAAAAGAAATATACCTGTCAAATTTCAAGAATGTAGTTGAAGCAGTTCCGGACATCTTGTGATGATTAAGTGAGTCTTTCCTTCTACATATATATGTATACATATAATAGATCTTCTAAATATATTATGAATTATAAAATTAAGGTATATATATATTCCGAAATTCATAGAATGCTGCTCGAATCAAACACGTTTTAAATCATTTCTCGACTGTTAACACGCCACACATATATTCATTGATTTGTGTAAACAAGCTCAATACTAGTAATAAAAATGCCGCATTACTTTACATATGTCAGCTATTAAAAATTCTTAATAGTAATGATAATAAATTAATAATAACTAAAATAACAGATATATTTATACTATTCAGAATATTTATATGTATAATTTTTGATAACATCAATCTAAATAATGATGCACAGAAATTTTATTATTTTTGTATTACCATATGTGTTCTAATGAAGTAAGTTTGCATATTAATGACAATTTTAGAAAACGTACTAAAACTAATATTGTTTTAATAATAGTCTCCTAATATCAAGAAGCGTTAAAATAATTGATTCATTTAAAGTTTTCTCTATACGGATAACTTTTTATAAAGTTAAATTAGTCTTTTTGTTCTAAACAATACTTAAATAAATTATTATACTTTTTATATGTTTTTGTTTAACTCGATATTTGTTTTGTGTGCTGAATATCATTTGTACTTATGTATCTGAAAATACATATATGAATATTACTATTGTAATGCGGTTCTTTAATAATATTGGCAATAAATCGTCTTCCTTGACGATTGTATAATAGTGAACATTAAATGATATTTAAATTGTAGTTTATTATGAAGCAAATTTGAAGTATCAGTGCTATTGTTGAAATCAAATTATTGTAATCTAGATGAAAATTTAACTAGATGATTATTTTTTAGCCTTTCTTATTGAATACATTTTAACGGTTTCTTACAATTCTCTCTCATTTTAGTAGACATAATTCCGTTTCCAGAACAAATCTAATAAGCAAGTTAAATTTATCATTATTTTTGACATTATTAAATTTAAGTTATCAAAAATTATAATAATATTTTAAATCTACCGAATACTAATATCAATAAATATACAAATATCTTCAAAGTTGAACTATAAATAGAATGTATTTTTTACCTTTCATGCGATAAGCAATTCCCTTGATATTTTTAAAATTATTACAGCAGTATTAAGTTTATTTTTACCAGCCTGTATCGAAAAAATTTTCCAAATACATATATATATATATATATATATATGTGTGTGTGTGTGTGTGTGTGTGTGCATGTGACGAATATGATAAAAAGGGGACAGATGTATCAAGAAAACCATAGGGGATGGGACAAAATGGGGTTCATATTTGGATTTAGGATGCCATTTTGCATGAAAATCAGCAGGAATAATGTCGGGCCAATTTTCTTGCAGAGCCGTGAAATTATTTTCCACGTCAAAACAATAAAAAACAGCATATATATATTTATATATATATATCAGTGTTGGATTCACATATTGAAATTGGATAATTTTGTTTCTTTTGATGAATAGAGATCCGCTAATAACTGATTTTACGGAAATCGATTTCTGTGGAGAGCGAGGAATTATAGGGGCATATAGATACAGAAAAAAATCCGGTTTTCGAACTACTAGAACTACTGTAATAATATTTGGCATACAAGGATTTTTTTTTAATTGAAGTATTCAAAGAACGGGTTTTAGAAAAGTCGTTTCTCAAAAGGTTCCACAAGGCTTATCGGTATAAAAAAAATTTCCGTTTTACAATTATATTGGTATCCACCTATATGGTGTTGCACTAAAAAGAGATACCAGGTTCTGGGAATGTACTAGGTCTGCAATGGTAAAACTCCAATTCGCAGCCTATTAGAAAATATTTTTTATTATATTTATTCTCTTAGTTTTACGTTAAACATAATAATTTATTTAAATACATTTATAATCCTACTGTCCCTCAAGTAATGGTAGTACCTATACATACTATTTATTTACTTTATTTGTATTAATTTAATACTTTTGCTAAGTGCTACTATTCAACCAATTCCATTCATTGTATTTGTATCCGGGTCCAATATCTGGCAATAACTTGTTTATTGTCCTCAGATTAACGCGGCCTATACATTTTTATAGGCATTTTTTAGGTAAGTTACCTTTTTTGTGATGGATTTAGATGTTCTATCCATTAATTTCAGTAGGATTTTGCTCGATATTATTAACAGAAAGGGTGAAGTTTGGCTGGCCAATAAACATGTTCAACCCCACACACTTTTATGTAAATTATTTTATATATAAGATCTATCCAAAGTCAGCAATGTTTATAATACTGCAGCATCCGGATATATATATATTCAAAATTATGTAATTTTTTAAATTTCTAATGCATCTTTTCTGAATTCTTATGTCTGGTTATATCACAATTTTTTTGCTTCAGTTTTAGTGATTGTTGTTGATGCATTTTTCTATAGTAAAGAATGTTAACTATATATATATATATATATATATATGTGTGTGGAGATATATTTTTAATATCTGTTTTTGAATTAGTTTGCTTGATATTTATTTAGACAATTTTAACCAATAGAAGGTTATTACTATTAATCGTTAACTATTTGTATTAATAACATAAAGAAAATTTCTCTGGATGAACCCTATAATCAAAAATGAACCTACACATAATTGCTTCCTGAATCAATTACACGGAGGGCTTACTTTATTTCAATTCATTGTTTCAAACTTAACAAGAACTTTGGAAAATAAAGTATTACTTAGTGTTTTTGGATTGGATATAATTGAAAAAATAATTTTTTTCTAATAAAATATTACTTGAGATTTCTTAAAATTTTCCTTTCCTTTTTTAAAGTATGCTTTCTCTCTCTGACTATCTTTTTTAATTTTCCTTCCTATTATATGATCAAACCTAATTTACTCTCTGCTAATGTCTTTTAAATATAAAAACAATTTATTCTCTCCAAAACCTTGAAAGTTAGTTTTTTCAAAAAAGAAGGTATTATTTTTCTTTTAGAAAATTCATAAATTTTATAATAGAATGAAAAGCGTATCGGAATAAAAATGCAGATTTTCAATGTGAGTCCTTCTTAAAGTAAATAAAATACGCGAAAGTGAGTATATTTATTTTGGCTCTTTTTCTATCGTTTCACTTACAGACTTAGCTCGGGTCTTCTGTCTAAAAAGAGTTCCTCAAACGCTACCTGAAATCAGGATTAAAATCGGCGAGAATGGATCTCAAGAATTTAGTTTCTTAGTTTCAGTTTTCCAAAGGTAAACAAGAACTGTTTGAGATAGCAACTTAATTAAAGGATTATGTGATACTTATACACGAAACTTGAATCAAGAGCGATTTTTAGATTTTTGTACATTTATTTCAGCATTCGCGGATGAAACTGTTTCTTATCATGTTGTTGCAAAGGCGCAAAATTCATTCAAAGTCCTTGATCGAAAAATGAGATTTTATATTCTCTTTCACTCAATTTGATAAGTAAGCTCTCTGGATTATGGAGATTGATAGGATGTTTCTCTTGATAACTGAAAATCTTTTAATACTTTAAGAAACACGCTTAAATACGGTTGGTTAAGGCAATTTAAATTGAATTAATTACAGATTTCCTTACCTAGTGAAATTGTTGCTTAGATTAGGGAATTTTCACTTCTTGTGGCAGTTTAAGAAATAAAGTTGATTTATTAAGAAATTCTTATACATTTTGAGATTTTATTTATAACTCTAATTAATATTTATTTGATGCAATCGTCAAAATAAGGGAGTCAAGAAGGATTTAATTAATTATGGGGAAAATAAACAGTCAGAGAGATGAAAATATCTATTTATAATTCCCGAAAAATTAAACACGCAAAATAAAATGAAAGTTTAACATTATAGATTGCAAGGGACTCATTTTTACTATCCATTAATCAATGTATTATAAATCTTATTAAGCATATTATTTTAAAAACATCATTCATCGTATAGAAAAGGTTTTACTTCCTATAAAAGCTTTAATTTCTTGATAATTCATACATTTAATTAATTAAATTTTTCTTCCAATCATTTTATGTTAAAATCTTATAGTTTAAAATTTATAATGAATTTCACTTTCTTTTTAAAATACTATAACAAAAATAAAGATGTTTGCTGCGTAAATATGAATAAATAGTGAATATATTAGAATATTATAATTTATCTTTTACGCATATCAATAATGCAATGTTTACTAAAAATAATTATTAAAAGATATATTTAACTTTATTTTATTTTAGTGAAAAGTAATCCTTAAATAGCTTCTTAATTTAAGCAAAATACTCAAAGAAAACAATACATTTTATATAATGTTTGCCGATATTTAATCAAAAATGTTCTCGAGAGTGAAACATATGCATTATTTTAAATTTTATTATAAATTTAAAATGCATAGAATTAAAAATGTATGCAAATGGCAATATTTTTACAGTTAATGTAATTAAATCAATAAGGAATCATTATTCAGATCATTAATATCTAAAATTTATTATGCTATTTTCTCAATTTTTAATATAAGCAACCTAATCTTAAATTCCTTTTTTTTTAAAATATATTAAAGCAGTATTATAGTTAAAGTTGAAAAATATCCTTACTATATTATTCACTAAAATGATTAAATGCAAAGTTTTGTTTTTTTATGTCTGGCACACCTTTACGAAATATATATTGTTAAATTTTAGGTTAACCATTAATTATTAACTGCATAATATTGCATTATGTGCATAAAATTCATATTTTTAGAAAGAATAGATACTATATCTTAGCGCTCGAGTGTCTGTTAGCAAAATACAAAAATATAGATAAAAATTAATATAAAAAATGGGTAATTTTTCTTAGTAAGGTAATAATATAAAATGACTATGCTCTAAAAATAAAAACATACTTTGATTTTTAAGTTAAATGTAAGTGTTGCTTTCAGTAGAAATTTCAGAGAATTAAACGTTTTTATCTAATTTTCGGGCAAAAATAATTCATAAATTTATTTTTTTTAAACTATAATTTTACTAATTTTTAAGTCAAAAATTCAGTCTCGTAAAGTATTTATTTTAGATTGAAAAAAGTATATTCAAAATAATTGTAGATTTTTGAAAGTGGTACTTAATGCACTTTGAAGGATACAACTTGTGCAAATAAGATTATGTTGATATATTATGAAATGCCAATGAAAAGACTCAACAACAATCAAAAAGCTTTTTTAATTATTGGCAAATTAATGTTAATTCAAACAGACTATCTCTTTTCAAAGATCATAACATTCAGAATATTTAAAAACTAAAAGCTCATCTTTGAATACTTTTGATTGTTTTGATTAAACAAAACAAAAAGAAACTTTTACCAGAGAACTAATACAACGATTTATACGAATGAATAAAAAAATATCGTTGCAATTTTTTTTGATTTCATATAAAAAAATATTTAAAGCACCCTAAAACTTGCGGAATTGTTTTAAAAATGCTGAATCGATTAACTTATTTGCCTATTTACAAGATATTTAAACTAAATTTAATTAATTATTAACAAAAAAAATATTTGATCTTTTCTATTTACGCTTTTTTAAAAATGCAGAAATATTTTGCATTTTTTAAAAGGAAAGATTTTCAAAATATTCCCCAAACTAATATCTCCATTTGAGATTGTTTCTCTTAAATTTAACTGAATTGCATTCCTAAAACGTAACAAATTTGAAAAGACAGTACTATAGCATATTTTGTTT
Source organism: Trichonephila clavata (assembly GCA_019973975.1). NCBI lineage: Eukaryota > Metazoa > Arthropoda > Arachnida > Araneae > Nephilidae > Trichonephila > Trichonephila clavata. The sequence continues at coordinate 57,607 of BMAO01020981.1, read as the reverse complement.
TCAAGCTATTTAATGAGAGGTGCAATAAATAAATAAATAAGATCGATAGATAAGTAAGACAGAGCTTTATGCATTGATGTTGTGAGATTATTTGATGCATTGAAGCTGTTGCATTACACTCCAGCTCTGTTTGCTTAAATTTAAGTTGATTTTAATTTTATTATTTTTAGTTAACGTATGCTCATAAATTTCAAAACATTTTATTTATAAAAATGTATTCTATTTGATTTTACAAAAGTAAAAATATACACATGAAATAAATAAAATGTAGGATTGAGAAATTAAAAAAAAATAATTAAAGAATTACAAGTTTTCAATGAATTCTTTTTGTATTGATTGAGATGGATTCTTCTTGATTAAAATTAAGCACTTGAATACTTCTGAATATTTATACACTATTAAATCGTCAAAATATTCTGAGAAACTTAACTTCAAGAATGGATTTAGTGAACTCGTCCTTAGCTCTAATTGAAACATTCCAAGCTTTAAACGTAAAATGTAAAACAGTTTCATTACATTTCCTTTCTTTTTGAAAACTCTTAACATTATTGAAGAGTTTACAAATAGTGTGAGATAATACAATTCAATTTGAAGCATAAAGTATAATTTGTCCTTATCAAAACTGGGGTTCTTGGCTATTTTGTATTTGTAAAATAAATTCAGTGGTATAGTTCCATTTAAAGGAAAAACTATTACAAGAAACACTACACTCACATTAAATGAAGCCACCAATATCCCTTAAAGCAAATCGAAAATTCCTTTCCGAGTAAAATGAACCAAGACGCCAGATGTATGCTGAATGCGAGCACCACATACAGATATTACTGCTTGTTTCATTTATTTTATGCCATTCTTACGTTGCATTTTAACTTCGTTCCAGCAAAAGAAAATTACATTCGGTTGTTCTAAACGGATTGCTAGATCGTGGGACATTATGGTAAATTTGTTTATGACTTATTTTTTTCTCCGTTGCATTATCTTATGCACATTTCTTCCTTTTTTCATATTTGGTACTTACCTAAATTCTTTTTTACAATATTAAGCAATTTAAGGTAATTTGTGTTTACAATTTTTTTTACAGATGAAGTAGAGTTATCTTAAATATAAATCATGCGTGCTTAGAAACTTATTTTAACAATGCATTCGTACTTGTTTCGTCGATTGAAATTTTTTTAGTTGGCAATGTTTTAGCATCCTTAGTTTGGAAGTTTTTCCCTTATTTCAAATTATTTGTCTGATTCTATCTAAGTAATAGGACAAATAGAATAGATTATTCTGAGTGACTGGAACATATACTAGTGATTTTTTTCTTAATGGCCTATTTAGGTTGCCTTTGCTGTAGGTAAAATGTTTGCTTTATGTTAAGCTATTTTTATACCTAAGTTTAGTATACTTTTACGTGTATAGAATGTTTCTGCATTTAGGTAATTTTTATAATTTAAATATACATTTGTACAAATTTTCGTATTGAATTATTTATGTTTTTAGTCATTAAATGCATTTTTATTTAATTTAATACAAAAAGGGGGAAAATACATTTAGCATTGCAAAGATAAAACGAAAAGAAATATGATTTGTTTGATTAAAAACCTTTAGTAAATGGTCCCCCCTTGTCTGCTAATACGGAGAGAATATAAGTTTGATTTTGAACAAGTTTTCTTATTAAAAAGTGTGTTCAAAATGTTGGTTCATTTGTTTCACAACAAGCTAAGACAGTCTCAAGAAACTTCTGGTTCAATAAATACGCAAGTACGTATTTTATGCTTAAAGTCTGGTCTATAAAAATACAATGAAAGCCGTTAATATTAAAGATATAGATTCATATTTAAATGCGAATTTTAAATTTTTTCTTAGTGTTATTTCCAGAAATATTTTTAAATGCTCTTATTTTCCATAAAAACACTTTTGTATAGGTATATTTTCGAAAATTATCAAACAAATTTTATATGAAAATAATTTTTAATAATTTTTATTGAATTATGGATCATTGCACACTATAAATATTAGATGCATAAAAGTCTGTGAATATTTACTTAAGGATATTCGCTTCTGCAATTTAATCTATAAAATAATTTGATACATTAAATATTTATTTTTATTTGGATTTAATTCAAATTTATTATATTTAACAACAAGTGCTTTCAGTTACTTTATTGGGGTAATATTAAGCAAAAATTTATATCATTGATACTAATGCAAAGTTATATACTTAAAATGAATTGAATAATAAATAAAATGCGATTTTAAAAACTTCAATTGGAGCCATATTAGATTATTTTTACTAACTAATTTTTGTATTTACTTTGAGAATGTGATGCTGATCACTACAAAATATATACGTTTTAACTTATTATATTACCTATTTCTTTTAACTTTCTTTGATAACTTATTATTTATCAAAGGAAAACAAAAATAAACCATTTTAAGAATTGAAATCCAAATGCTGAGTTTTTTAATTATGCAAATAGGAATAGAAAAAAATGGTTGAAAGGAATAGTAAATTGGTAAATAATAACAAATTTTAAGTATATAATATATATATATAATAAACATATAGATACACACACGCGCTTATACACACGACCTCAGCGTGATCAAGAGTTAAAATGATGTAATCTTGCACATAAAATCTTGACAATATTCCTATCGTTGTCAGCATGACGATATGTTCAATTTATTGTAAACATTCTTACTATAAATTTGTGAATTTCTATGTCCTTAAAAACTAATTCTTGATGATACAAATGTTAAGCTTTTGTTATTTGATCTTCGGAACTCTAAAGGATTCCCATGAAGAAAAAAACTTTTAGAAATATATAATTTAGAAGTGAACTCTTATATATTCATATTTTAACGCATCACAGTAGAGATTTTTTATGAAAAATACACCGGTTGCATTATTTCAATTAATAAAATCTCTGAAAATAATGTTAGTGTGTCAAAAATCCTAGTTCAGGCTCTGTTGAGAAATTCTAACTATACATATAGGAAAAATATTATATAGAAGCCTTTTCCATAAAAGGAAAATATTTTGAAAACGTCCTTTCTTTTCATTTTTTTGCCATAAAAATTGCATTTAAATAGTTTTTTTTATTGTAATACGAAAACAATTTTATATGTATTTCTAATTCAAGTGACACTAAATGTAAAAAAAAAACTTTATTATATGTTTTTGCAAAATTATTGTTCCAAATATAGTCAACAACCTAAAATTACTATTTCAAAGAATTGTAGTTGTGTGATTCTGTTTTTAGCGTTTAATATCCTTCCACTTCGTGGAGCACATGAAATAATAAAAAAGCCCAAAATAATGGAAGTTTAAGTTTATTAGAATTATTAAGTAAATACGAATCTGCTAATGGATCATACAAACAGAATAAAAAAATCGTGAAATAGAATTGTGCTTCATTGTACTCATAGATCACAAGAATAAATAATTTCTGCACTAGAAAATGAAGTCCTTACTGAAATCAAGGACGATATAAAAGCAATTACCTTCCAAAATATCCAAATTGAACTGTACTCTTGATATTTCCCATAAGGAGCAAACTTCTCTCTCACAATCATTAGATATGTCAGTTTTCAAGTGAAAAGGTTAACTATAAATTAATCATTAATATGGTTTATTGTAGTATTTTATATGACTGGAGCAGGCCTAGCAAACGAGTTATATTAATGTCGCACTATGAGGCAACACGAGAGCTAATTGCAAAGGACCTCGTAAATTTGAACCTCGGTCGAAGACGAGGACAACGCCTGAGCTGGCACTTTCCTTCCCTAACCTACCACACTGCACCAACGAGAGGACGCTTCAACCTCTCTACACTCGGGTATTCAGCGGCACTAGACTCCAACTTATAAAACGCCGCCCACGAGTCCGTGACCTTGACCACTAGGCTACCTCGGCCACGATGAAGTTAAAAGAAACCCGATAGAAGAATTAAGATGTTATTTTTTAATAATGTAATTAATATTGAACAAATAGAAAATAGATTTAAAAATATACCAAATATATTATTTTTAATTTTAAATTAATCACTCATATAAAAACTTTAGAAAAATGCTTCAAAAACATTTAAAAGCTTTATAACAAAAATGAAGACGAAAACAAAATGTAACAAACTTGTTGTTTTCTGTAGGATTTGATTTGAATGAAAGGGGTGCAAGACATATGGCAATGAATATACTAAATAATAATTATAATGAGTTTTCAAACATATTAGCCAAATTAAAACTTTTCTTTATATTTCTAGTTACTATAGCAAGTACTTAGAGTTCTTTAGGCAAATTAAATTTAAAAAAAATTGTGGTAAAAGAAGTGTGTATAATGCTTAAATGCACTTGCTGCATTAAGCATCAAAAAAGAAATTGCAAAAAATTGTAATTTTTTTGAAGTAATTAATGTATGAGTAAAAAAAAAGCCATGCATTAGCATTATATGTTCGTGTTTATAAATTTTTACTTTAAAAACAAATTGTCTCCAGGTGGTTTCTTGCACCCGGGTCCCTGCTAAGGACGGTTCTGCCTATGCTTCAACACTCCCCTCTGGCGTCTGGGTGCACAGAGCCCAAACATTATGCAAAAAGGTTGCGTGTATTTTTATAAATATTTTCCATATTTAGAGTTTTTTTAAAATATCTACACAATTAAAAATAAGCTCAGATGAAGAAAGAAAATCAAAATATGACTGAATTTGTATCTGAAGAATAGTTTAATGAAACTATCAGGACATTTTTGAATTAGTTGGATAGAAAAAAAACCCTTTGTGGACTCAAAAAAGAATGGAAGAGAAGTTGTAATAATCATTAACAATTTAAATTAGCACAACTACTTTAAATGAAACGAATACATAAACAGTTTTATTATGGAACAAAATACGATTTTACGGAAGTGGTTCCTGCAGAATCTTTGATTTTGAAGAGATAGTTCGAATAAGAAACCCAGTTGTAAAAATAATTAGCATTTTTGAAAGTTTTATTTTATCAGAGACTTTGAGAAAAACATCAGTCAACTGGCCACGGAAGAAGAAATAAAATGCTGTATAATTTGAAATCGAAATATCTAATATATTTATCAGTTGTGCTGGAGTTTTTAAAGCTGTGCACCGTACGTCAGTACAAAAAATAATTTCCGAACAAAAGAATCGTTGCTTATTGTATGCAGTGGTTTCAATCATCGTGGACAAATTGATTTAGTTGAATTACGATCGACCCGAGATAAAAATTACAAATGGGTATTAAACTTTTGAGACCACGCAACGAATTTCAGCTTTCTTCGACCTTTGACTTCAAAAAGAGCTTCTGAAGTAGAAATTGAGCAATTACTAAATTTTTTTAAAGTAGGTTGTCCTCATATACTACAAAGCGGCAACGTTCATGAGTTTACAGTTGCTGTCATGCAAGAGTTAACAAGCCTGTGGCCAGCACGCAATATTGTAAATGGTAGGCCTAGACACCCAGCTAGTAAAGTGTTTTTTGTAGAAAAAAAAATGTACGGAGTTCATTCATGTGACATTTATAAACTTTCGGTGCACATATTATGTGGAGATACAGTAGGAGAAGAAGGATGCGGATTGAGAGAAGATTATGTGCAATTTATGCCAAAAAAAAGAGAGTATTACAGATCAAAAGGAAAACATGCTGCAAAACACCTAAAAATGAAAGAAGTTTCTTTAAAGAAATTAAAAGATGTGTTAGTGAGTTTTACAGCTTTGGTGCATGTACCTAAGATAAAGGTCTATAAGATGGAAGTAACATAGTGTGGGTATTGTATTAGATTTAAAAAAAATAATTTATACCAAATTAGTATCTTATTTGGACTTATAAAAGATTGCCTACCTAGAGAAGTTCATCAAATAGTTACTACAACATTTATCAAAACAATTCCACAGATTAATCCACCCCTGCAGGAAAATTATCCTTATTTGAAGGTGAAGGAAATGCTTCAGTGAGCAATTCAAATTACATTGTAAAGCAAAAAGATGTGCTTATAAAAAAAAGTATTTTGTAACTTGAGATGACACAAATCAACACAACGTGCTTTTTAAAAATGTATAAGCTTTTTTTACATTAATTACATTCACGAAAAAATGTTTGAAATTTTAATTCGCGTGTCCTTTTTTTTAAAAAAAATAAAAAATTACCTAATTTCTTTTTAAATAAGTTTTGAATAAATAGTACGTATTTTAACTATTATTGTTGTATTGCTTACTCTACATTTAATACTACACCATATTTGTTAAATAAACACTTTTAAACTTTTAATAATATTATTCCATCATTTTACTGAAACAGTTCAGGGATTTCATCAAATTTCTAATATCATCATGTCCCTGCGACATATATATAAATATGTATTTACACACACACACACACACACACACACATATATATATATATATATATATATATATATATTAAACTCTTCTTGGAAGATTGAAATTACTTTAATTTTAAAGATAAATATATCATTGAGATTCTGGAAACATAATACTGCAGTACTACAAATATGGCTGACCGAGTACATCTTTTAAATGTACATAAAAGTGGGGTTTAACCAGTTATTATATATATATACATGTATATGTATGTATATGTATATATATAAATATTCATGATTTCAGTTTTTATACTAAATCTTTAACTTGGATAATATGCAATATTTTAGATAGTGCACCAGTTTTTAATTAAATAAATTTAAATAACTTTAATAAACAGTTGTATTTAAAGATATGTAATGATTTTAATTGTGTTTTGTAGTTTTAGGAGATACAAATTGTTGTTCAGTGTTCTTAATAAACGAATGCGGTGCCCCAAATTTATCTCACTGTACTGAATTAAATGCTTATATGTTGGGAAGCATTAATTATGAGAGTGGTCTATAGAAACATCCCACATCGTCTTTTCAATAGGAAGTAAACAAAAAGAGAAAAAAATGGCATCTCCTGTAGGCATTAGAGATGATTCTAAGACAACATAATTAAGTCAGCTCTGAGAATTTCAACAATTTCCTTTACAAACGTGTTGGTACTAGGTTCATTTCAGGAACCATTAAAACTGAGGTACTAAGCTTAACATTTTTACGGGAAGACATACTTTTCAGCGGATTAAATTTAGCTCCAGCAAAATCAATGAAAATTCTGCATCAACTTAGCGTTTTCCTTTACATTGTGGAACCCATGCATTTGGTCAAATCTAACCAAAAGCAGTTTCCTTTCTTATGTAATTAAAACTGGAGCCAACACGTGCTTTAGTTTCTCCTCAAAAGGACGCAGATTCAAAATTAGCATAATTTTCGATTTAGAGAACATCTCCAGAAGTTCATAACGAATTCAATTTCCAGAGGGTTACAGGAGGAAAAATGTAAAAGAAGAAAGAGAGACATGATGCAAAGAGCCGCGGTTGTAGCAAATTATTTTGAAAAGGGGGAATGGTTTGAACGCCCTTGAAAAAAATAATAACAGGCTTATAATACAAAAAGACGAGGGAAAAAAACCATCCCACGTTTGTAATTTTCTCCCTGTGACTCGGAGCCGGAAATACCAGAGCCTGGATTCATTAACCGTAACTTCTTCTGAATTATACCGAATTTTTACCTTTTCTACTCAGTTGACTGGGGTTTAAATGAGCGTTAGAGGGGGAAGAAAAGATTGAAATAGGATTTAGAATTTCAGGAATCTGGTCCTTGATTTCGATACTTGCCTCATAAAGAAGAAAAAAATAAAAAAAGAATTGAAGGAGATTCGAGGAGAGATATACGTCATTACAGAGCGGTGCTTATGCAGACTTCTTATCGGATAAAAAATATCGCCTGGGTTTTGAATCCAAAAAAAGATATACCTATGCATGAATGTGTATACTCAGATAAGTAAGCCTGGCAAGAACGTTATACTATACCTTTCTCCAACTTCAAGTTTCTTTAACTGATTGATATTTCAAAATACTAAATAAAAAAAGTTCAGAATACACATGAAATAAAATTACAACCAAACATTTTCTTAAGAAGTATGTCATTTTTTCATGTCAATTAGATTTAAAAAAATAACATCTTATTAGAGGTAATTCGTAACTTATGATCAAATTCCTGATATGCAGGCTATCCGTTCAAACTTCCGATTAAATAAAGTTAAGTAATTTGGTGATTTTAATGAACACCAAAATGATCAAACGTAGAAATTGAATCATGTGCTAAATCAAATTTCAGAATGTCTATCAAAATGAATTTAGAGATAAATTATTTATCTACATATATTAATTAATTAATCAATCAGATGATGAGATAAATTTTACAAATACATCTGTAAATATTTTGGGTTACATGTGGAGTGCGTACACACACACATATATATATATATATACATATGTATAGTCAAAATTCTCTACTGGAGACAGATGAATAATCAATAATCAAAACTGATTAAAATTGAAATTGCAAGATAACCAGTCAATAGATTTCAGAAAATATGCAAGAGAAATTAAAAATATTAGAGTTAAAAATATAAAAATATGGATGCTACAGTATTATAAACATTGCTGACTTTGGACAACTCTTAGATATAAAATAACTTATATAAAAGTGGGGTTAAACATGTTTTTTGGCCAGCCAACCTTTCCCTTTTCTGTTAATAATACTGAGCAAAATTCTATTGAAAAAAATGGATAAAATATCTAAATCCACTGCAAGAAAAAGGTAACTTACCAAAAAATTGCATTCAAAAATGCAGAGCCTGCGCTAAATCTGAGAACAATAAACAAGTTATTGCCAGAATCTGGACCCAAATGCAAATTCAAAGCATGGGAATGGCTGAATAGTAGTACTTAGCAAAAGTATGAAAATAAAAGAAATTAAAAATTAAAAAGTGTATACATACTACTATTACTTAAGAGACGCTAGAATTATATATTACTTTAAAAAAACTAAGAGAATAAGTAATTTTATCTAATATTAGAATATGGAGGTTAGCAATATATATCTAGGAAAAATGATAAATTTATAATAATAAACTATTAATATTGTATGAAACTTTAATCCCTACTATTTAGAATTTCTTCATTCAATTAACTATTAATAATTTAATTGGGAATTTTTGAATTAAGCAAAATTTAGTGAAATGTTTATTTTATATTTTTTCTGATTTTTTTTAAACTAGAAATTTTTTGCTTTGTATATATATTTAACATGTAATATTTAATACATGTAAATTAAATAAAACATGAGAATAAATAGTAATAAAACACGACAGTATAGGTAAACATAAGATGGACACAGTAGTAGAACTGAAAACTCTTAAGCCTTAGAAACTAAGATTGTAAGGTTGAGCACGATTTTAAAGCTATCCAACCTTCCCCTTTATTTACCTCTAAAGTGAGCTGAAAGGAAGAGAAAATAGCCTAAGAACAAGTTCCTAAAAGGGCTGTTGGATAATAAACATGATGCTAAAAGATTAATGCTTAAAATTTTACTGTAGGGTATTTTCAATACCAAATACCATTTAAAAACATTAATCTATGTACTAAAGTCAGAAAGCTAAAAGTGTAAATAAACACGTAAATAAACAAACAAATATAACATATGTATATGTGAGTTTATTAGTTTATATAACATTATTTTCCTTCCCAGTTTTATAACTCTTCAGGTTTCGACAAAATTGTAACATTCTAGAGCGCAAAATTCGATTATTAAGTTTCGAAACTAATAATTGTATATTTAGGGAAATGTGTTTAGAAAGAGCTTATGATTTTATAATATATTTTTCAATTTAACTGTTTAAAACATTTACACTTATTTAATAACTTCAAGCATTGAAATTAGTTAAAGAATATTCTCAATGAGCATACTAAATTTATCATTTTCTTAACTCAAATATTTGATTAATAAGGGAGAACATCAGAGAACCTTTTAAATCAATCAACATTTCCTGAAAGAGGTATTGCTATTTCTATAGCTAGTCATCTTCGTTAATTATACAGACGTACTTAATTGATCAGCACGTTTACGAACCCAGCATCAATCAAAACGTCAAAATGCAAATGACAAACTCGAGTTAACTCTCATAACGTATACTTTGTGAATATGAGATAATTTATTCAATAAAGGTGATTGAGATTCAGCTAATTAATCTAGATTACAACTCGACAAACTTAGCGGCTGCGGTTTTGCATCGCTTTTGAAAGCAGAACTGTTTGTATGGGGAAACTTTTCTATGATGTAACAAGTGCACTTTCTTCTATGGAAAGTCTGGCGAAACTTTAATGTAAAGACTCAACTTCTAATGTTGACTTGAATGTATTAAAATGTGTCAAAGTTTAAAATAATTTGTATAATTCCTCCGCATAGAATGAATTATGCCACCAATATGTGCTTAAATATATTTATACTGCATTTCATGCATATTTAGAAGCATCCATAACTTATCAAATTCAGTTAAATTGAGGTGCACAATATTATCATATCTATTGTGAATGTATATATTATCTTACAATAAATCTTAACAAGTAATTATATTGCAAATTATGTGCTTTCCAAAGAATATTTCGCATGCGAACAAAGAGTTTCAATGAAGAAGAATATAAATCTGAATACATTATTTTTTAAGTATTTTAAATTATTTTTGTGGAAATACATGCCGCTGTACTTTTGCATATATTTAGGAAATTAATATGAAAAATGTTTATGTTCTAACAAGGAAAAAAGTATTTAAGAAAAAATAACCATACAATGTGATCCAATTTTAAAATATATGATTTTTCTTTTTACTTTTGATCAGTCGTAGTCAGTGTTAAATAATCTTAAAAGCATAATAATCTAATTAAAATTGCACTACATATAGTTGCGAGTATATGGAGCCTACATTAAAAAATATTTTAATGTTTATTCATAAAGTATTTCAACTTAAATCAAAAATTGTCAATTTATTTTTAATTATTCTACTAAATACCAGTTTCCTACTCTCTTATGAATTTTATTCTCTTGTTATTAAATTTATTTCCATGCATAAAAAAAGTTAATCTATAAAGGTGCAAAATTAATGATCATTTCAACAAAGCTTATTCTTTGTGTACTAGTAGATTCCAAAGCCCAATTGAAAAATAGTAATTTCTTCACTTTTGTATATATATATATATATATATACAGAGGGGGTCCCGAATTCATGGAACAAACTTAAAGGGTAGGTACAGGAAATTGTAACAATCACTTATTGTGTAGGAATGTATAGGACGCGGAGTATAGGACGCGGTGAGGCATAAACGCAGAATATAAAAGATGAAAGGAAAGACAAATTGTTTATTGAAACGTCTTTGAAAAGTATAGTGTTTACAGTAACTGTTCAACACATGAGCTATGAAGTACTGCTGCTACGCACATTTCTGTACCACCCACTGGTAGTCGGAGAAGACATTTTGCAAGATTTAAGGCTTATACTCGGTGAAAATGGAAGAGGTGTAAACGGTTTTCGCTTAACACTTTACAAATGGTCTGATGACACACTTACATAATGAGCAACAGCACCTGTACTTGACTTTGGTCTATATCAGCCACAACTTTCAAGATGCTTTCTTCCAGACTTGGACTGCGTACACCTCTTCGTCTACCAGCATCGTGTCTGGTGACGTGGAACGAACGTGTTTCACGTAGTTGATGATGTAACCGCTTAAAAAGTCTGTGATTTGACGTTCGTCGAACAGGAAACTGCGAGAGATAAATTCGTAGCACAGCTCTGCCTTTACCATTTGCACGGCCGTACGTGTAATGCATGTATGCTTTTTTGGCTTAGGTGAAGTCTCCCATCATAGACGTCAGCACAATTGTGAATGGTGCTTTCTCCTAATGAGATGCATTTGTTGAACGGTGGCTAGACATCTACTGCCCCCTACCGGCAACGCAATCAACCGATAACTCCCTTTCTCTTTTCTTTTATTTCCCCTGTTTGTTCCTCACCGCTTCACTAGCGCCCATACATTCCTATACAATGAATGATTGTTACAATATCCAGTAACTACCCTTAAAGTTTATAACATTAATTTGGGACCACCCTGTATTTATATATATAATCACATACTATAAGTTGCCATAAATCTAAAAAAAAATTAAAGCAAGAATAGTAAAATAAAAAACAGAATAAGATACCCTCAAAATATAATAAGATAGCCGCAGTAGTACAATGGAAAATTCTTAGCTTTTGGAGCTAAGATTGCAGAGTCAAACCTAATCTTAAGACGAGCCAACCCTCCCCTGTTATTTGCATATACTACTGAGCTGCAAGGAGTGAAATTATAATAAGAATAAGTTCCATTAATATTAAGGGTAAAAGGATATATAAACAGTAAGGGTATATAAACACTATAGTATTTTTAAGACAAATTAAAATCATGACAACTCATCATGTGATATATATATGTATATACATACAAAAATTCACTCAACCTTTTTCAGTAATTTACTGTTATAGATTAACCCTTACGATCTAAAGTATTTCTTATTAATTATAATTTGTTTTTATATTTTATGAATCAGAGGATGTGCAATTCATCTATGAAAAGTTTGCGACTATACATTTTGAAAACATTGATCATATTCTGACAATTCTGAAGTAGTAATATCTTCATATCTTTTGCTAGGAAGAATATTTTTCACGATAAACAGTCATTAATTACCTCAGCAGCTTGCCTGACTTATGCTGCAAGCAGAAGACAAACAGTAAGACGATATGTCTCGCTTATTTACATAATTACTATTTAAATACTACTTACGTTTCAGATCTAGCTAAAAATAAAAGCAATTCCAAACGAGATTTGAGCAGCGAAGGACGTCAGAGTGAAAAAAAATAGTTATTCTGCAAAGCGTAGTGTAATTAGTAACTAGGCAAGCTCTGATTATCACTCGCGTTTTGCGTCATCAGTCATTTACAATGAGAGATACCATGTTTCTCACAATTCATCAGTATCGAATAATGGCATTGGTATCTGACACACTTGCTTGCAATTTTCGTAATGATACCGACTCCAGCTTTCACAGTATCGCACGTATGGTTTGATCGAATGGCTATGCATATGAATATTGGAAGTTTTATGAGTTCAAGCAAAAATATAAACAAATGTGAAAGCTGCTATTTTTTAAATGCAATGATGGAATATGTATAATAAGGAATGTTTAGTGTGGAAAATTAATAGAAATTGGTAAAAAAATTGCATATTACTATTCACTTTTGATTTTCATATATTATGAACATATTTAAAAATATCTATTATTATCTTAACATTTCTCATAAGAGTTCCAAAAATTTGGAGCTTAAATCTCTTTAAAAATTACCTGGATAGTAAAATATTATACGAAATACAAAAAGAAATATTATTCAAAAAAAGCTGCTTTTTAAATTGTTTATGGAGTTAATATTTAACTCAAAAAAATATATTTTAAAAAAAGATTGTTTTTTGACAGAAATAAAATTTTTTATTGGTAACAGACAGTTAAAGAAAAATTGTACCTTGAAACATGGGAACATATTTATCAAATGAACATTGTACATCAAAACGATAACATAGCTAAAATTAAATTAAAATACTATAAATATTACAAGTCAATTGAAAAACTAAATGTATAGAGCATAAAGTATCGTAAATTTATGCAAAACACCTTGATACTTCTTAAGTAACTGGAATTATTAGAAATTAAATATTTTAAGCAAACCTATGGTTTTTAAATACAAATCAGCATATTTCAATACATAACTGCAATCATAATAAAATTTAGGGACACAGCTTTATTCAATTTTTGAAACATTTAATTCATCAAACTTTAAAATATATGTTTCATACTGAATGAAAACCTGGATAAAAGCCATAAAAACAGGAAAAATCTACTCTTAGTACAGATATTAATTATTTATTATATTTCCGTTATAAATATAATTTTCGGTATATTTACATTTAATCTTTTACAACTTTAAAACAAATTTCTTTCTTTTAAAGAAGTCAATATGAATTTATTTGTAGCTTTTTTTTAAAATTAAAACTGGTGGTGGTACTGAAAGTTAACTATACCTTTCAACGCATCTTTCTTTTTCATGTTTCCTTTTTACCGACTACATCAAGCTTCAGTTACGAGAACCTGAAACAGTGTTTAAACATGAAGAGTGGACCGCACGGATATAAATGGGAACAAATTGGAAAGGGGGCTACAACCTTAACCCCAAAAGTCTCAAGGGTATGGGAGTGCATTTTACACAGTGTCTGCCTTTCAGTCTATATCCCATCTGGCTGTCAGGGTTTTATGACGCTCTGGAGACCATAAAACTTTCCTCACTTTCTTAGAAGGTAGTTTTGGATATATATTCCGCTATACTATTAATGGAAAGTTATTTAAACAACATTCTATCTGTGCTGTTATTAAACATTCTGTCAGTTTCTGTTTTATATGCAGTGATAAAAAAGTGTTTCCAGATCTGTCTATTTTTTGAGGTACAAGTAAGATTTCAAACAAAGTTTTCAGAGCTTTTAGCCAACAAAATATGCAAGGACAGAATATATACTCCGACAATGTTTTTATTCAATATAATTTATTTCTTCATTAGAAATATAGATTGTTCTGTTAGTGCTAAATAATTCAAATTTATTAAACAGTTTTGTAGCACTTTTTTTTCTCTAATAAAATACTAGTGGAAGGTTTGAATGTCTTTTCTTTACTAGGATGAACATTTTTCCTGTAAAATATTGTTGATTAAGTAATTCGATGTATTGTTCGTGACATTAATGTCTAACGTAAAATTTTTTCATCTAGGTAATCTGGAAATAGTTTTCTAGATTTCCTTAAAGTTACTTTCAGGAAATCTAAAAATTTGTTTCTTTAAAAAAGGAAACTCTTATTAAGATCTCTTACAAAAACCTACTACGTTTCAGCTACTTTTCAAAAAGAAGCAAAAGAGCATTACTATTATACATTTCAAATTTTTTTAAACAAGCTACATTCATAGATTTAGTAAGCTTGTTTGATTGCATGATTTACTTTTTAAAATCATATTATATACTGGAAATAAATATTTCGCATTGAAAAGACAAGTAATAGCTATGTATATTTTTCTTTTCTCGGGTTAGTAAGATATTATGTTGAGGAAGCAGCCTTAATTGGTGTGTTTCCTTTCATAAATATGACAATTTCTAAAAAAGTTTTCTGGAACGTTCAATAAGTGTTTTATCCATTCAGAAATGATTTTTCTTCTCCTTTAGGTATACCATCTGAGAATAAAATCTTAAGTGGGCTCATATTTTTCCTACTTTTACACAGATGCAATTGAAAACACACAATATTTTAAATCACATAAAAATCTATTTCTCTATTTTTAATATTCTTTAAATAAATGTTTATTTTGAATTTGAAGTAAATTAAAATAAATACTTTGGACATTTTTCAGACAAACTTCTTTAAAATAATTTTTTTTTAAAAAGTTTGAGTTTCTTAAATTGTATTTGCATTTAAATTTAAGACTACGTGACACATCATCAGGGCCTAAAAAAAGATACTTTCGGATCAATATATTCCAAAATCTAATAAATTAACTTTCTAGTCATATGAAACAGTAAAAAAACTTTATCAGGTTTAATAAATCAAGAATAAATTGAAAAGAATAATTGATAAAAATGATTTTGTTCCCAGCTACTTATGTCTTAAGCAAATTTTTAAAGAAAAATATAAATTATAAAATCTTGGTACGTATTTTTTTCAAAAAATAAATAAATAAAAACATTAACAGATGACTCACAAAAAATCAAGAATGTGATTTTTCTTTCTCATGTCTACATTTGACACCTTCTATAAACAAACAGTTTTTTTTTTTCATAAGCATATAAAAAGGAAATTTTCCAAATCCACCAAAAACAGATGTTCGACCTCAAGCAAAATTCACGCTTTAGTGGACTTTATCGAGAAATTCCCCTTCAGAAGTATAAGGAAAGTTGTTAAATACTCAGATGAAGCCTAAAATCAATGCGGATATCTGCATTCAAGTCTTTAAAGAGGTAGGGAAGGGGGGGGGGAATGAGTGCATGTTTTTAATACCAATGCAGGATAAATCTAAACGATACAGCATCACATTTCATTTCATGTGAAAAAACTCACATTGCCTTATGTAACATTATTTTTGGACAATAAAAATTACTTTAAGTATTCTAAATATAAAAGTTGTGTAACTGACGCACAAACAGAAGAATACTTACATATAGATATGTGCACGTACAATTGTACACATACACAAACTCTTTCACGCACGCACATACATATATATACATAAATATGAAAATGTATACACATGTATATATATACACATACATATATATACACATGAAATATATATGTATACATATGTATACACATGTATATATATATTTATGTGTATATATATGTAAAACATACATATAAATACACATGAAAATGTACTTAACTTAAAGTCATGCAATTCGCATTAGTAACATTCGTACACACCCAATGCACACGCATACAATACACACAGGCGCACACACACACACACACACATATATATATATATGCATGTGTGTGTGTGCGAATGTTACTAATACGAACTGCATGTTTTAAAATAAACCTTTCTTTTCAGTTCTTGAATTTTTGAATTTGTTTTATCTTTGTGAAATGATTTCTAAGAAAAATAACTTTAAATCATACACATAAGTGTCAAAAAATACTAAATATACATACCTAGATCCACAGGATGTGATTCTGGTAAGCTTCATATATACGGTTAAAAAAATATATTTTTCACTATAAGATGCATACTGGATACCCGCATAACATAATTTTTTCTGTGTAAAAATTTAATCTCTCTCTATATATACATATATAAAAAAACTAACTTTTATACAACAATGCACACTGGAGAGTTTCTTTAAATTTAAAAAAGAAACATAGCAAAGCATCAATAGGTTTTAGTCAATAGTTTTCCAATAAAAATTTTAAGCAAATACGTCTAAAATTACTAGTTACACTTTCGATTTCCTTATAGTTTTCCCCGTTTCTTCATACTCTTTGAGCTCACTATATTATATGAATAGAAGAACCATTTAAATTATTGTTTTGTAGGGAATGAATGCATCACGAAGCATCTAATGGAACTCTCCTGTCTTCGGTGAAGTATTGAAGACAAGACATACATGCCACTTCTATTTACCGTTCTCATGTATTCCTCACATGAAGCCTTGGTGCTTTAGGACATAGCTTGCCACGTTTTACTGCTCTCGAGGGGCCATAAAACTTTCATAGCCTTTCTGTCTGACCGCATAGCTATTATCTTAACCCCCCGCCATGTTTCATCAACCACTACTTTGCTAAAAACACCATGCATTTTTTAAAACTTTTTATTTTTTTTATGTTATACTTCAAAAACTTAAGCTACAACGCTTACAAAAATATTCAAATTCGAAGAAAAGAAAATGACTCTGCAAAATATTCTGGTTCTATCATATATTCTAAGTATGTAAAGGATCCTGCTTGTTTCAGTATGTATTTTGTAGCTACTTTGTTACATTATGTTCAAGAAATCTGAATGATAATTATTCATTCATTTTATATAATTATTAGAAATGCATTACTTTCTTTTAAGATCTGTTTTCAATAGCCCTAGAGTTGTTTCCAATCACAATATCAATAAAGAATAAATCAATCTTTTAAAAGCACCACAGAGTTCTTTTGGCCTCAATAACAAAGTTTTCCAATTACAATTACTTCTTAAAAAATTATTTAGATCTAATACGGTTAGATTACATCAGTTTCCTTCTGTATGTATAACTTTATAGTTTTCATATTTTAAAGTTTTTCTTCCAGCATTTAAGTGTAATAAATAGTAATTAAAAATAAATTTAACTAATGATTACGTAATGTGTCAACCAATATTAAAACGTTCCCAAAATTTATATACTGAGTTTAAAAGATGTATTTGAAGACAAATGTATAACAGTATAAAGATAAAGAGCAAATTTTGATGCATAATATTTGATGTTGATTCTCATTTTTTAAAGTGTGTTAGAAGTTGAAGGATAATTATTCTAATTAAAATGCTGTATACTTTTTTTTGTTCTTTGAGGCATATCATTCAAATTTAGTAATGTTATATACATTTCAAAGTATTATACGCGTATTAATGCTTTAAACTTTTCAAAAAATGAAAAGTTTCGATTTGAAATCCTTAATTTCAAATTGTCACTTAAAAATTATTAAATTTAGAAAACTAAACAAAGATCACATCACTATTATTGTATTAATAATATCTTAAATAACATTTAAAAAGTTGGGTATTTTCTCGAAAAGAACGAAAACCTTTTAAATCTACTAAAACGAATAACAATGCAGTTTATTAAAAAAATGATTAAAATTAGTTCTCGTGAAAGATAGTAGTAGGCCTTGTATATAGTCTCACATCCTAAAGAGAATATCTGTGGTGTTGATTCGTTAGCTGGACCTAGTCATGCTTAGCAGGGATGCTTTACTTTGCTCGTCCAGGAAAATGATAATGAATCCCTTTGAATGCTCGGAAGGGAAAGCTATTGGAACACAATTAGTTTTAAAAACCTGTCATGTAGTTTGCGAAAAGTATGAGAAAAAATTTATTATGAAAAGGTTTTAATTTAATCCAGGGGTGGCCAACCCACGGCTTGCCTTGAATTATTTTGCGACCCTCGAGATTCATTTCAGCTTTACAAAATACGATTGTTTTGTGCAATGTTTTTGTTTTTAGTGTAGTCACTACACTGTAGTGTTTTGCGTAACAAATATATCTCATAACAGTTTCTATTTTATTACCTTGTTTCTGTTGTTATACATGTTTAAAAGTGAGCAGTACTGCATTGCAGCGACACCCCGCAGCATTACGCCTGATTCCCGAGACTTTATCGCACAGCTTATTGCTAGAGTTAGGGATAATTGATCATTGCATTATTAATATTAAATTAACTACGTTTGTCAACATGAAAAATAATGAAAACAATAATAATAATTCATTCCGTTTAAAATTTTTACTTAAATAAATGTTTGTAAAATGCATCCAAATCTCATTTAAAGATATATATTTTTAAATGCGGCTCGCTGGAGAACAAAGTTTTCCTAAAGTGGCCCACAAGGTCATTTGGGTTGCCCCCCCCCCGATTTAATCGAACATACTGCAAGAAATATTAATAAATTATAAATGACTACAATTACTGAGTATGCGTAAACAAGTAAAACGTTTAAGAGAAGTATTTTATATGATGAGTATTCAAAAGGGATATTTTTACGAATTTAGAATGGAATGTGTTGTGAGAAAGCTTATATAGTCCTATCCACCTCATCTTGAATTTAAACGGATGTTTTCTTGACACTATTTTCACTTAAAATACAGAAATATTTCGTACATTCTGCTCTGTATGATTTTAGTATTATATCAAATGTGCGGAAGTTCTTATATACCACATCTAATAGCTTCCTGAAGGATAAACGAAAAAAAATGGACCAGAAACATCTGACAGGTGCTGGCAAGTGTCCAAAAGAGATCGTTTCACAACAATATGTTTCTGTTGCACTGAAAGAGCGTATTCCTTACATTTTATGAATAGGGGACTATATTTCAGAATTTAAAAGATAAACATTTTAGCTTGCGGGTGAATAAATGAGAATGTATAAAATGCCTTTAAAATATCTTGGCATTAGATATACTGGTGTTCAAAATTAAAAAAATTTGCATATTTAGTCGTCATAATCAAAGTTTTGAAAAGTATTGAGCGAAAGGTAAAATTAGGGCTTCCAAACAGGAAAGCAAATTTGTAGTGTGCATTTCGTAAGGGTTTACAAGTGGGTGAATTGTACATTCTTTGAAAAATGCTCAAACCGCATTCAAGCATGTACTAATTTTCACGTTATGTTTATTTGAATAGAGCGACTTTCAAGGTGTTTAGTATCCCTCCTTTTTTTCTAAACATTTAGTGAAATTTACATACGTCAGTTACACAATGAGCAACCATCAACTTTTGGTAGATTGACATGATTGCAGCATCATTTCAACTGCCTCATGAAATTCATGCGTCCAACATAACCTAAGTTTTAAGGCTCAATTCTCACTACTGAATACAAAATGACCTTTTTGTCAGGTTGAAGATAATATCAGATTGGAAAAAAGGTCTGTGGGAGATTCTACTTTTCATTGACGAGTCACAATTCAGCATTACATGTTAGTGACATACCTACATGGACATCTTAAGACTCTTCGAGGCCCTGGGCCCAGATAAATCTTAAGATTTATTGAGACTCTGGGCCCAGTAAATATTAAGATTTATTGAGGCTCTGGGCTACTATGCAAAAGTAGGCCCTACCTGAGATATTTAACAGACAGTACATAACATGCATTATCAAATACTCGTTCAAACGTTAATTTGAAACAAATAAATTTTCACGACTCACAATCTCAAATCTCTAGGAACAAATCGGCTCGACTGAGGGCCACATTTCGATTAAATGAGTTGAATAGTTGTTCATGAAAAAAAGCCTAGGCCTAGACATGAGCAATGATTCTCACATAATAATACTATCTTACCACTTTTTTCATTTGACATGCAGTTTGAAATTTCCCTGTTTTTCGGAGAATATATTTGACCACATTAAAATTATCCGGATCATGATCTTATTAAATTAGAATTGAGAACAAAATGAAGCCCTAGGCCCGAGCCCAGTTGACCCATGCATTAAGACGTCCTTAGTACATGTATAAGGAAGGAATAGGGACATGTTACACGTCCTCCAAATTCCCCCAAAAAATGACCGGCGTGATAGCAAAAAGTTGATGTTTCGAGCAGGCATCGTCTTGAATCTTCATATATTCAACAAATGTTGTTTTGGATTGGTTTTTAACATCATAAAATCTGCTCGTGAAGGTGATAACATTTTCGAATTAATGTTAAGTAACGAGTGCTACAGCAAAATTCAAAGATTGCTATTAAGGTAGCATTATTATTTACTTTTCATCATTACACTGAAAATAATATGCTTGTTTCTTTTACTGTATGCTAAATTATTATAATTATCAAGTATTGATAACTACATATTCATAAAGTAAATTTTTAGAAGTATAATGAATATTTCTAATTATCGATTTAGAGCAATGAAAATGAATATTAATCAAAAATTTAACATAAATTAAAATATTTTTAATTAATTCTAATACGGTAAAATATAATTACTTCGAATTCGCACTATTCAATATTTCATTATGTATTTGATTATGTAAATTCTGCGCAAACTTGTATTTACATAATACTAATTCATTTCAGAAAATAAAAATTTTCTTGCTTAAAATTCCACAGAGCAGCGTTCGGCAAAACAAAAGTTGTAAGTGTGCCACAATAAAATCGCAAGTGATTCAAATTACATTCGTGCTTCGAGAAGATCCATTGTATTTTTCCGATTATCTCTTTAGCGTGAAAACATGTTTGGCATTTCTGTTTGAATGCTATATTTCAGCATTCATACTGAGACCAACCCTCAGAAGATCATTACTTCCGGTGAAAATCAACCGATTCTAGATATTGGTAAATGTACCAAAAAATTGATGATGAAATATTGGAAAATATTTGCCCGTGAGAGTAGAGAAAGGAGGAATTTCCATAAGTATCGACCTCACATCGAATTTCAATCACGAATTTGTCTGTAGAAAAATGTGCCTTCTTTTTTTCCTGTTATAAAGCGTTGAAGTGCGAAGAAGTTGTTGTTCATTCGATTTTATTCTTCAAATGAAGTCATAAATGAAGCGAAAAAAGTCATTTTTACGATATAAAAATGGACTCTTTTTTGTGGAAGGGGGATTTCATGTCATATGGTGGTTGCTTCCGAACATATGAATTTTTTCGATCATCATTTTTTGATTTTACATAGAATCCAGAACTTTTTGAATGAATATTCGAAGAGATACACTAAAAGCGAACCCCTTTACCCTAAAACGAGTTTAAAATAATTTTTGCAAGTGAGTTTCATTAATTCATAAATTATTTTAAATAAATTGGAACTAATATGTGAAATTTATGAACTTTCTAAAGTCATATGGTATAGTTTTATGGGTTTATTATCATTCTTATGCGAAGATATCAAATTTCAATTCATTACGAGACTAATTTATATCAACATTAGACATTTTTATATGCATGCAGCAATATTTTGTATTTTTGCAAACGTGATAAAACTGATAAGGAAAAAATATTGCATTACAATAATATTCTACCCCAGGAATTTTCATACAGATTTCGAAATATGATACATGCTTTTTTAACATTGTGAAAAAGATTATTATATTTCAAGTTAGTTTTACATCAGAGAATTTTGTAATATTCTTACAAAGTATACTTTGGTATTTTTTTAAATTGTTTATATTTTCATAAATATTTTCTTACATTTCTTAATGTAATACAATATTAACGTACATATTTTGGCAACGTTCTCAAATAGCTTTCACTTTAGCCTTTAATAGTGAAACTGAATACACACAAAAATACTTTTCTCTAAATTTTAAAGACTATATAGTATTTGAATAATGATCAAAATTAGAAGCATATGTATATATGTACTCTTCATTAAATAGTTGGATATTATTCTTATAAATGTTAAATAATTTTCAAATTATCTTTAAAAATAGATGAAATTTTTTTTAATAGCTGTAGAAGGAAAATATCAAAATTCTAAGCACCTATGTATGTCTGAGAACATATTGCAAGCAAGTAATGAAATCTAAATTTGTATGGGCATGATAAAAATAAATATTTTTTCTCATCATCAGAAACGTATTCTACGAAGTAAAATATTCTATCAGTTTTCCTTTCTTCTTTCTTAAGAAAAAAAATATAAAATTGTATTTTCAAACAATATCGAAGGCATACAAAATCTAATTTTATCATTTAATTATTTAATACATTTAGCCATTAAATTAACATAATAATTATATCAACATCATTCAGACAATACCATATAAATTAGTTACAGATATTATTCCTTTTTTACTGTAAATTTACTAGAGATTACGTTTAACTTTATTATGAACTTCGGTATGTATCGTGAAAAAACAGTTACTTAATTCGCTTTTTAATATAAATTAGATTTATTTCTTTAATATTTTAAATCCACCTACAAGATAAATACCACAATTCTAAATTGGACAGGTGTAATTTTTCATCTTGATGTTTTTCCGTTTTCAGCTTCATTCTCAGAGGTATTACTAAGTATTAAATGTATTAAATGCATTTCTCGAAACACCTTGTGAATATAAACTGAAGAAGAGCACTCAATAAAAGAGCTTCTGTGCTTAGTAGTGTATGATCTGTAAGCCTTATCGACAATTTCCCAATATTGCAATTCCTCTCACATGGACTTTATATAATACGAACGCTTAACAGTTTCCCGATGTCATTTTCTCCCCTTCCTATAAATTTTTCTGGAATCGATTCTTGTACACTGTTAACAAAAATCATATTGCGATAAAACTAAAGCAGCATTAGAAAATATTTTTAGCTGAATTTAGGTTCAATCATAGCTTAAAGAATGCACGAAGTGTTGAAGGATATTGGGTGCCTTGGATGCAAAGACAAAAGGAACATGTATATCTGATGTGGATTTGTGAAGTTTTGGAGCAAATTGAAGTGTCAAAACAAGATATAGATTCGCAGAAAGACATTCGAGCAACACAAAGTGACAGTCGGAACATAAGTTCAATTCAGCGAGAAAAAGAAAGTTGTAAATGCACGAAATATACATAGCCCAGTACATCGTTTCTTCCGTCGTGCTGCGAACGTTTTTATGTTTTGTTTTGTTCTCTTCCAGATTGGTATAAGCGACTCTTATGCAAAAAATAGATGCGGTTTTCTTTTGAATTATTTTTTTCATATCCTGTCAAAATAGCACTTCCCTGAAACAATTCAAATTTAAGTATACGGTATGTTTCTTTTTTATATGTTATCGAGTGTATTAAATCTCTTATCACGAGTCAGAAAACATTGAATACCGTTATTAAGAATTTTATTTCTTGCAAGGAATTGTTTTGCTAATCACTGGGAAACAAAGAAGTTGATGCTATTAAGATAAGCTTATTTATTTTTATTCATATATTCTTTAGAATTATTTACAATAAATATATTGTATAGTTATATCATTAAAATATTCAGAAGCATTTGCGTTTCAAAAATGTTCTAGTTCTTAGAAATAGTTTGAAATATTATGTTGTGTTGCTAGAGTTGCTTAATGACACGATTTTATTTCTCACAGAAATCGTACTTCGTATTGTCCGTTTACTTCGAAATTTTTCCCAGTTTTTAACTTTTTATGGTCAATTAAAAATTATTTTCAGAAATACTATATATTAAAGTGTATATAAAAAGAGTAATATTTTATTATGAATTTAATCTTATCTCTCTAAATATATTATTTATTTTTCTCTGCGTTACATTAAATTTGTAATTAGATACGTGTGTAAAAGTATATGTAAACAACGATAGTTTATTTCAGTTAAACTTATAGCAAAATGAAAGAATGCGAAAGAAACTAGTGAATTTAGTAATAGGAAACGAAAAATATAAACTAGGTTATATGAAACAAGGCTTACAAAGTATAATTTTAGTGATAAATTATATTGTATTCAAAGTTGAATTCATTAAAATGTGTGTTGAGTAATTTTAACAGATTTGCATGTATATTTACGGTATTATATTTGTTTCTGAAATATTTCCTTAAAGTAACATAGTTTTAAATCAATGAGGTTACTTTTGAAAATAAAACATAAAATAGAAGTATGTCAATGTAAATAGATTTGGGTACAAAGTATTACAAAATATGTTATCTTAGATTTTTTTTCTTGGAAGGCTGTATTTTATTCACAGAAAGGATGTTTCTTAAAATATGTATAGCTTATGTATTATATTTTTATTTTTATTATTTTTTATTTTTAGACTTTTATCTTCTGTTTTATAATTTTACTAGTAACTTCATTCAATCACTTCCGTATGTTTTTGAATGTAAGCTGAACTGAGCAAGGTGTGTGGTTCTTTTTCAAAAATTTACCCAAAACTCGAAGCCTGTTTATATGCTTAAAAAATCCTGTAATTCTCAAATATGTCACCAAGTGGGTCAAAAGGTTGTCAAAAGGGTAAAATAGGTGGAATATTTTCCAATCAAATTACAATTATTAGATTCCTACTATATATTTATTTTTGGCAATCCAATTTATTTTTGTTAATTGGTAGCAAACGCATTCTCTCATTTCCCTTCATTTCGTATTTTGTATGTATTTTTAGTGCTAGTCTTACCTAATGCACCCATTTTTTTACGTGGAAAAAGGAGTGAAAACAAAATTTGTATACGGAAACTGATCGTCAACATATATTATTTTACTTGAAGGAAAACTCCCCGCAATGAACACAGGCATTCAAACATCGCAACTGAACGTAAATTTAAAAACCAATTGGAACTTGATTTCTGTCATTCTATCGTTAATTTGATAGGATTTATATGACACTATTTTTCTTACAACAAAAACATTTTTAAGCAAAACTTCCATTCAAAATAATCATAAAATTAAATGATTAAAATTACTCTTGTTCAGGGCTAACGAGGAATGCTAAAACAAGAAAAAGATGTTTTTTCCTTAATATGTTTTTTTTTTTGGATTGGTGGATCCGATCCAAGCCACCCCTTTATTTAATTTTTAAAATTTTCCAAAAATTCATGGATTATTCACAAAAATATACGGTACGTAATTTTAAACTTAATTTTAAACAGATAAACTGGTTTGAAAATATTTAATTCCTCTTAAAAGCATTTTTATTTTCCATATTATTTTCTTCCGTTATACGGAGTTCGAATGATGTTCGATTTCTAAACCTTGATAAATATACTAGTTACTTTATTCAAAGATAGTTCCATCAGAGTACTTCAGGAAACTTGAGCAAATAATTCCCTCTTTCTGTACTTTAACAAATTTTTCTTCTTATTTGACTTTTCCTTACGAGATCAGAAATTTAAAGATAGGAAAGTAAAACTATATCTCAATTTTAATATCTTGTCCCATTTGGTAAAAGAAAAAAAAAACAGTGCGTAATGCGTTATTCTTATTTGTATTACATTCTATCAGAGTTTTTATCTCTGTATTCAGATTAAGTCTCTATTAAATATCATGCATATTTATTTAATCTACTCTGCTACATTTAAATTTTTTTCTTAAATTTTAGCAATGGATTATTTTAAATACATATATGAGTAACACGTAGAGATCTAATTTCAAGTTAGACTTTAAAAATGTACGGAATTATTTCAATGATTCTATATATGCCGCAATTTTTATTGAATCTTACCTAAGATACATATGTTATTGTATACGTTTAATTATTTTAGACAATTTTAAATTAGTTTTTACTTCAGAATATAAGTTTTTTTCTTTAAAAAAAGAAAGTCTATATGTGAAAGTATTTGTCAAAAATGTCATATGAATTCAAGAAATTTTCTGCCTCTTATGTACCGATTTATTCCATTATTTGCTATCAAAATTGAATTGTGATCTTAAATTGGTCAAAAACTTATTTTTTGCTTAAACAATAGATTTTTTAATTAGTAAAATATGGAGAAAAGTTTGTATGAAAGATAAAAAAAAAATGTAATCTGAATAGTTTTCAAACAGAAGTGGCAGATAACCGAACAATTTAATTTATCACTATGTAAAATCCTTATTCAAATGATTTAAACCATAACATATATAGTGCAATACAGGTAGTGAGGAAATTCCTTTAGCGTGCTTGAACTGTGCTCTAATTTTGCTAAACATAAAAATATAGTATTTGATATTTTAAAGTGGCTAAATTTAGTACTTTAATTTGTTTAATTCATGTAATAAGTGTACAGGTATACTATATCACATTTTTAAACTGTGAGTACAGATGAGCTTTAAAAACATCACAAATATTTATTGCTGATTCTTGATATTATACCGAATTCAATAATGGGTTATCTAAATATCACCCAAATGTGCCCTGAGTAATTTTACACACAAAAAAAACGTCTTTCAAGTATTATGAACAATTTCAAAATCTCATTCAAAACAAAGAAAATAGATTTTGGTTACGGTTTATGTTTCTGTGAAAATACGGTAACGGTTCGTTAAACCGGATTTTACATTGATAAAAACATAAATAAGAGACCTGACCGCATTGCCCCTATTTTTAGAGGCGGCGAATATCAGGAATACATATCGCATAAAGTAAAATTTAGGAAAGGATCCCCTACCTTCAGTTTATATTCTAAAACAACTGCTCGCAATTTCGAAGTGTTGAAAGCTACCCACGATATTCAACTCCCACCGAAATACGGAGCATAAAATAATGTGCTTTCTGATATAGACTAGCTGCATTTTATATGTCTCGTGCATCACGTGATCTGGAAGCGTAAGAGTTGTTTTCTGAGCCAAAAATTTGCATATCCTTTTCGTGATTTTGTTTGTTTAACGTTATGATAGAGGGTTTGGCAATAAGAAAAAAACGTTTTTCAACAGAGAATTTCAATGGAGTATTCAAACAAAAAGACATAATTTTCTTCATTATAAGTTCTGAATTGATCGACAAATATAAGCACACACTTATTGATGGTTTTATTAAAAATTATAACAAAACATTCACTTAGTTGAGCTCGATTAAAATTGCACTTGAATTGCATAATTGCATGAATTTAATTTTGAGCTATGTTAATGTGAATAAGATGATATTTGTGGCACCATCACCACAAATATTTTCTCCACTACCCTTTTAAGATCGTAATTGAGATTTAACGGCAAGCACAATACTTTGAATCCGTATAATGGTCTGATATAATCGGATTTAATTTATAAACTCTTTAATTTCAAAGTCTTATATTACACACACGCCCACATAAGATCTATAGTTATGCATTGTAAGGTTAAAAGGAAGTAACAAACTGCTAATGGCTTTTCAAGAGTGCACTGGGCATTTAATTGAAGCTAGCGTTGTTTGAGATCAATCAAGAGTGTCAGATGGAATGTAAATAATAGAAATATTTACTTATATAAGTTGTTTTAAAACTGAGGTAGGCATACCTCTTTAGGAAAATATAAATGGATTTTAGAGGGTACGCCTGCAGCCATAACAAATAATGATATTGGTATTTACGTATTATCGCAACTTATTGTCGACATTACATGAAACGAAGCCCATGATTGCCAATTCAGCGCATATGACACATGCGAAATCGGGGTTGCCAACTTGGCGAGTTATCTTGAACGTTGACGATTGTTGCGATAATACGTATGTACCATGATATTTTCTGAAAGTGTTTGAATAATATGTTGACGGAAAAGTTATTTAATAAAACTATTCAATATATTTCCATAAAAACAGTCATCAGTGTGGTAAATTCATAGATTTATTTAAGTAGAAATGGTAAGAGAAAAAAATTATCTCAACTCTTTTTCTAAGTACAAATTTAAATATACCATTATAAAATCTGCGACATGTAAAATAGAAAACTTTGCTTTAGAATAGAGACATTATTTGAAATTATGATATTAATGCTATATTATAATTTTTTCATTTATTAAATGTTTTTAAAGGTAAAAAAATGACAGAAATTTGGTATTTTTCAATTACAGTTTTAAAAAATATTTTTCCATCGAAGTAATAAATAAAAACATCTCCGGTTGAGCCCACATTCATTGTCTAAAATAATTAGAAACAAACCTCGAAATAGTAAGAAAAAGTCTAAAAATAACCATTTTTTAGATTCAACATCCCTAGGAATAAAAGATGAGTGAATAAGTAATGATTTCCTATCAATTTATATTATTTTGTATTGAAAACTTCTTTACTGTGGAAATGTTAGTTATCTAAACCAAACAAAGAAAAAATTACGGATGATTGAAATTTGGAATAAACCAAAAAATTTTCCCAAGAATATAAGAAATACTCATATATAATAAATGTAAATGTGTGTGTTGAAAAACATAAGTTTGGAAAACGTAAGCATCTTTGTGTGGTTCCCATTGCATAAAAATACTTTCAAACGTGAAGTACAAGATCTTGTTACATTTAGTCGTTAAAATAATGGAATTCGCAATAATAATTCGAAAAAAATTTTTTTTCAATTTTCATAATGCTTAAATAACATTATACAAGGCTCAAAAGGAATTAAATTATGTTACGAAATTAATAATTAATGAACTAAATTAAGGAAGAAAGTTAATTAATTTTGAAATCAAAATGTGTGTGTGTGAATATTCCGTCACTATTTTTTTGCATGAATTGGTGTAAAAGGGTCTCAATAACTTATGCTAAAATTTGCATTCGATTCCTTAGACCTAAAATTATTTCAGAGAGAAAACTGGTATATATATATATATATATATATATATATATATATATATATATATATTGGGTCCTATAATAAAATTACTCAACGCAAGTGATTCATACTTTTTTCGTTTAAACATTGCATAATCTTAAACATCGATCATTATTTTTTTATAAAATAGTATCCTTAAGTTTCTACGCTTTTCCTTGCCCTATCATGATTTCAAAATTGAACATTTCCTGAACCAATCGACGGAATTGAGTACAATTTCGGATTTACAATTTTTACACTTAAGAAATTCTTTTGAAGAAAAATTTTAGTATAATTCATTTTATCTTTATTGCAATTGTACTCAATTTTTTTTATAATTCTAAAATCAAGATAATCATTATTCATTTTTCAATTTCTTTATGTACTTAGATTTAGGAAACAAATGTCGTTCTCTCTCTCGGTGTAAAATAGGCTTTGAAAAATGTCGAATAGATTTTTTTTAGTACAAAATGATTGAGTCTCCTATTTTCAACAATAAGAAATCCCTTTTTAAGTTCACGATAACTTAGAAACGTAAAAGCAGAATTTTATGAAACTTGAGATGTAGATGAATTTGAAGAGTAAAAATTAGATAGGAAAAAATTTCAAATGCCACAATGGAATAAAAACTGTTATAAAATTTCGTTAGATATATTAACTAATTAATCAAAAAAATATAATTCAGTTTCCTTGACCTATTACAATTTATTCCAAATCTGTCCAACTTGGATTAATAATGCGAAAGTTATTAGGATTGTCTAATTTTTTGGCAACTGTACATTTTAAATTAATCGCGAAGCACGCTCTTCTTGTGTTTAAAACAAAAACATTAAAATGTATTCCAAATTTGTCCAACTAGGATTAATAATGAGAAAGCTATTAAGTTTGTCTAATTTTTTGGCAACTGTACATTTTAAATTAATTGCGAAACACCTTCTTCTTTGCTCTAAACAAAAACAAAACCCAAATTTTTGGGGTAAAAACAAGTTCGACTCCTGCGCGCTAGAAAGATTTGAATATAAAATTTGCAATTAACCCCATATAAAATAGTTACATTTAAAAAAATTACTTTTAAACACAACAATATAAAAATTATTTTTTTTATTTCATTACTTTTTATTTAACTATTTAATATAATGCGTAAAAGGTGTAATTATCGTTAATAATTTATAAAGCTGAGTTTTTTTCCTTGATCATTAAAATTAAAGAAATTAACGTCAACAAAAATTATGAACCGTACAACTGATGAGCTTTTTAATAATAAATATACACAAAGGGAATAAATTTGTTAGTTATAGAAAAATTACAATTTTTATCTTTTCATTTAAGAAACAAAAAAAAAGAACATTTCCAAATAAGTCTGTAATCTATTTGTGTTTAAGGCACATTTCTTTTATTTCAGATTCATTTTAGAAAGTATTTCAAATCCCTCTCAAATGAGGCATGACATTTTTCATAGCCGAAAAACTATCTTCATTCGCTTTTATTAGTTCAATTTCCTTAAGTGTGCAATAAAACTCCAATGCTGAATACACCATATATTTCATTTTTACACAGAACGGCTTTAACAGGAGGTACTAAATCTTCTTGTAGAAACTTGTTTTACTATGGTCACCATAAATCAAACTGAATCCGCCGAGTTACATCAATCATTTTTTGATCTACATTTGTGAAACAGAGATTATACGCGATAACACGTGAAAGCCCCCTCTTTCTAAATAAAAGAAACAAATAGATTTGCTTTCAAAATTCCGTCTTGAAGAATTTATCTTTGCTTGTTAAAGGTGACATTTTTTTCGCAAATGTGTAGGTTGAGGGGATTCTTTCTCAGCATCAAATTCAAATCTTTTGAGAATTTATTTCTGATATTCATATTTCAAAGTTTTCATGGAAGCAGAATTTTTTCAATCAATAAAGACATATTTAATTAGTAAATTCTTTTTACTTTTAAATGCAGTATGCATCAAATTACTGCCTTTTTAATTACTTCGATTAAAATTAAAAAGGTCGAGAAACTGGTAAATATCAGTTATCATAATAAGTCATTCTCATGAAAGGAGTACTTTTATTCTTTCTAATGAGAATTAGAATATATATATAAGAATTAACTTATATAAAAAAGAATCACATACTTTCATTTTTTCCCGAACGTCTTGAAACTTCGTGTTAAGATTTTTCGGTTGTTATTTTCATAAATTGTTTCCCACATATTTCTGGATGGTTGACCTCTATGCATGCATGTTACCGCATACAAATTGATGTTGTTGCTTAAAATCTGGCACTTTGATATTAAACTAAGCTAATTTTATGCTTATTTCTATTTTCATCAGTAAAGTTTATATATGAGTAATATCAATAACAAAATATATGCAAAATATTTACAATTCTAAAAAAGTAAAGCTTTAAAAGAAGTACAATCAGAGAATGCAGGTAAGAGTTGAGTTAGCCATAGTAGTACTATAGCAAACTCTTCGTCTTAGGTATAAGACTACAAAGTTAAACACTGTTTTTTGATGCCAGCCAACCTTCACCTGTAATTTGCTTATACAACAGGGCTGTAGGGAAAGGAAACAGAAGTATGAATATGCTATTAAGAAGATTATATTGTTAAGAGATTAAACTAAATATATTACTCATAATATTACAAAAATTATAACAATGAAATATATATATATATATACATTTACTAAGTTACTGATTATGGAGTATCTTCTAATTTTAAAAATAAATGTAACAAATAAACGAATTTCGATCTGCACTATAAATTTAGAGAAACAATAATAATAATAATAATGAATTACAAGTGTTAGGAAAAAACATTGGTAAATTTAAAACGTTTGCTATAAGTTCTTGCGCAATATCTTCCTCTTTGGGTCATAACTTCTCTAAGTATGCTGGAATTTACTACTCCGAGGTACCCAAGGGATCTTTTTTTCCTATGGTGATAACTAAATTTGGTGATCATGGGTAACGTGCTCTCGGGATTTCGTAGCAATCTTTCTTTATTTCAAAATATTTCTTCATATAAAAAGTTTATATTTATTTTGTTTGAACAGTATCAATATCTAAAGTACTTTTTTAAAAGTAACTCTTCATTTATATATTTTTATCTACATTTTAAACAGTTGTTTAAATGCGATATAATGGAATCGTTATTCATACGCCTTAAACACAATTTACATTAACTTATTACAGAGTATATAAATTCGTTTAACATATTTTTATCTAGTTTAAAACTGTTAAAAAATATTTTGAACAAAAATAATTGCTTAGAAATATTTCTGGTTTAATCAAAGTGTAATTATGGAAAGAAACAGTAGACAATGCAAAATAGTTTCTTAACATTGTTTTTCAAAGGCCTGTTTTTATATATTAACTCGGATGTCATAAAAATAAGTGGATTTGTAATCAAAACTAAATTCAGAAATAAACACCAATTACCATCCTGTAAAGTTATTATTTAATGAAATGTAAAGCTCGTATAACACATACTCTCATTCTGATTTAAAAGAAGTTTAATACTCATCACACCCAAAAGTTGCTACGCGAGACATTTGCACACACATTTGTATTTCCTTTTATGACATTAAAATTCATGTTGATCAAATACTCTACATAATTTGTGAAACATTTGGAAAACAATCTAACACAATGTGTTAATTAAATGTTACATCTGTAAATTAAAACATAGCTCTTGAGCGACAACTACAGATGCAATTTACCATTACATCGTTTTGAAGTCTCTCACCCTTATTTTTTCGGTTCCAATAAGTGAATCTACAGAAATTTGCGTCTTTCAACACTTCCCAAATAAATAATGACCTTGTCAGCAGAGCATTTGAAAGCTTTGACAGTCATTCTGAGGTTTTTGCACATCTATATGAACTTTTTTTAACCAGTATTTTTAAAAGCTTTTGTAATATATCTGAAAATATTTTTTTATATTTTAAACTGTTTTTTTTAATGCTTTGATAAAATTCATAACTACACAGATGCTTTGAAATTTATATTTCGTTTGATTATCTTAGATCAAAGATCGGTAACCTTGTAGTCTTGGCATGGCAAACCAATTTTATCAATCTGATTCAGGGAGCTACACTGTAAGAAATATTTGAAATAATTCTATTCCCACAACAATGCATGTAGCGTTTAGGGATAGAGGTTAAGAATACAATTTAGAGCTTTATTATGCATTAATTTGTATCATTTAAAGATATTTATTAAAATAAAAATAAACATAAAATATAACTATTCCTTCAAAATAAATAAAATATTAAAACTGCGCATGCATTATGTATTATGCAACTTTCAAACATGTTTGTTAAAACAAGAAACAACATAAAATATACATATCCCCTTTCATTATAATTAAATAAAGAAAATTAATATTTTAATAAAAACCCCTTTTCCTTGCATCTTTCTATACTTCAATTAGCAATATCATGGGTATAAGTTGTCTCTTTCAATTTGATACAATTCAAAATATTCCTTTGTTAAGCAACTTCTTTGCAGACTTAAAATTTTCAAATGAGAAAAGATTAGTTTACATAGACACGTAGAACAAAAAGCAGAGTGCATGGAATTTTCTCTGTTCAAACAATTAAATATCTCTATCAATAGCAACCAATAATTTATAAAATGTCTATGTATTTATCGTTAGAATTATCTTTCAGATTTTTTCGTAAATCCGTAAATGTTGTTTTCTATAAATCTGAAGATATCAATCCACTAAGCTCCATTTCAAAATTATCAATTTCCATCCACTCAAAGATTGACAAATTTGCAGAGTAGTGTAGAATGTCACTGAGAACCTTTCCACGTGCAAAATGTGGCACACGTGTCATAGGATCCGTCGCCTGCGTTAGATAGTTGCAACCGGAGGGGGATTGCAGTATTATTTAAATAATCTTTCGCTTCGAATAGAAATATTAAATGAAATCTAAAATATTGCCAATTCTTTTGAGAAGTATATTAAATTAATGATAGATCTAACCTCTAAAAATAAACCATGAAAAGCGTAATATACCTCTATTTACTTTTACTACACTTTAATGCGCGGCTTTATTTCTTCGAGTTAAAATACTTATCTTTCTTATTAAAGTGCATATTCCTCCCTGTGTATAGAAAGAAAAGAATGAAGTTCTAGAGAGAGACAGAAAAGATCAGATAGAACACATCTACACTCAATTGATACGTAAGAGAAATTAAAACTCTTTTTCGCCGTTTGTTTTTAAAGCGGTGCCACATAAACTAGATTACTAAAAAAGACTTTTTATTCTTTATACATCCTTGTTCTACATTAAAATTCAGTGGAGTGAAACCGTGATATTTTTTATCTCTCGGTTTGTGCCCACGTATCTGTACAAGTCAGTATTCTCTTAGGGATACGACTCTACTTTTGACTTGACAGATTACATTATACAAAACGTCGCAAAAGTCGAAATGTTCCGAATGCTTCTTTGGGGTAAAATTTCGCACTGCTTTTTTTTAAAACTTTTATGTAGTTTTTAGTTTTCTCAGATATACATATATCACACGAATGAAGCGTACCATGCAAGAGAAAAGTCAGCCAAGGGAATAAATCAATATTGCTAGTATTCTTCAGAAAAAATATCTGTTTCATTTTTAAACAATGAAATTGAAACTGAAAATGTCACTTACAATTAGAACTATTACGCATCTTTCTTGCTAAAAATAACTGATCGTAGTCTCTGCGTAAATTTAAGAAGAAAGTTTTAAGAAGTTGAAAATTTGTTTTACTTATTTTTATGTGTTTTTTTCAATTGCATCATTTTATTATCATTTGATTTATCAACTGAAAAATAAGGAAAATAGTGTTTTTTAGTTCCAAATAGAGGTTTTAATAATTTTATCAGAAAAAATGATTATCAACAAGTTTCTTATACAAAATTGAGAATGGATAATAGGAAATAAAATGTATGCTTATAAAATTCTTCAAAATTAAATTTTTTACCTGAATATCTTACTTTAAAAGGAAGTTTTTTTAAAAACTATCCTTTATTGAACTGGATATGCTCTGTATTTTAATAAGACTAGGAAACTTTCATTATCTTTTTCTGAAACGTATGTGTCATATATTTTTTACAAATAAGTAACTGTTGATTTAATGATTTTTATCATTATTTTACTTAAACTTGGTTCATCTAGTGTGATTAATAAGAATAAGATATCCTATGAAGCATGGGAAATTTATATCTGAATTCGATTTCTAGAACTAACAAATTCGATATATCTGAATTCAATTTTATACTTAAAAATTGGACGTATCTGAAATTTTTTAATATACAGTGGAGCTGAATGAGGTTGAAATTGAGAATCGAATATCTGGCATGATCCTAATTTAACATAGAACAACTTTTTCCATTATGGATAAAAAGTTCAGAATATTTTTTCACTCCGTATAATGGCAAGGCCGTTGCGAAATTCTCGAACGAAGCTTAAGATTATTAATATACAGTGAAACCTGTTTTTGTGCGGTAAATAGGGACCACATAAAACAAATCACACAAAAAGTATCCAAAATTTCATAAATACTTACATATAACAAACAATTTTGTCGATGTACCAGAAAAAAAAATTTTTATGTGTTGAATAGGGACCGCATAAAAAAAGTCGCATTTAAAAAATATTTCAATTATTTACAAAATTTATGAGAAAGTGCTTCCAAACGAAGTAAATAATTAAATTACACATGGAAACATTTTAAAAACATTTAATTTCTCATTGCATACGTGGAAAAATTTTCAAAATGCATATACATAATTCACTTCTACTCATCGTAATCCAAAGTGCACATCTTCCTGTGTTCCTGTGATGAATCAGTTTAAAATCGCTTTCGTCACTTGAAGATGCAATTTCAATTGATTTATTTTTTGGCGTTATAAAGTAAGTGGTAATTTTTTGTGTCGACGATTGGATGGTCAGTTGCTTTTGAACGTCAGGATAACCAGGTACGCATGATCAAAGCTCTGTTAGGAATTTCAAATTCTTTTCGGAACTAGTGTCCATTTTAAGAAAATGCTTTTCCGATTTGTCGGAAATCTGGATTCCAGCATATATTGTATCTGCTCTCAAAGAATCCGGTTTTTCATGTCCACCTTCATAATCTATCAAATTATTGATAATGTCACTGTCATTGAAAGTTTCTTCTTCAATCAAGTGCCTGCTGCTAGTGCTTTGAGAGAAAGCA
This sequence comes from Trichonephila clavata, assembly GCA_019973975.1. Classification (NCBI taxonomy): domain Eukaryota; kingdom Metazoa; phylum Arthropoda; class Arachnida; order Araneae; family Nephilidae; genus Trichonephila; species Trichonephila clavata. Next base: position 21,018 of record BMAO01020981.1, on the reverse strand, counting down.
ATGGAACGTGCATTGTCGAGAGACCGTTTAAAACCAATGGACAGAACGTCTTGAAGTGTATGTATGTACATTGATAGAAAACATTACAGTTGCTCCAAAACCGTTAAAATTCATATTCTGCATTAAAAAAGATCACACAAAAAATCGTACACAAATAAAATCACTCAAAACAAATCACCAAAAATAAAATCGCATAAAAACAGGTTCTAATGTATGTTAAATTCGCAAGTTTTAGATTATGAATCACAGGTTATGAATTCAACTTCCGGACAAACATATGATTCATTTGGCAAACTTTATATTAAAGCAAACAATTCTTAATCGATTTATCTTAGCATAAATTTAATATTTGCTTATATATTTTTTTCAATCTACTCTTGGATAAGGACAAGTATTAGTCAAAAATTATCACTTTTCTAACTTCTATGTACAAGTAATGAAATACATTACCAGTTAATGGATCCCATAAAGATTGAGAAATTTCTGTTTTGGGAAGAAACTCTTAGGTATCATACATTTTAATATTTGAGTTGAAATCTTCTTTAGGTATCCGAATACTTGCGACAACTTTTTTTTAATGGAAATATGGTGAGTTTTTGAGGTTTTTAGATTTGTTAAGCTCATTTTGAGAAAAAATATGCAAAAGTTAAGAAGATAAAAAGAAATTATTATTACTAAAAATGAGGGGGGGGGGAATCGATAAACATTTATAAAAAATAACATAAACGGGGCCAATTCTGTACAAAAAGTTTATGAACAATTTTTCAATTCTGATGCGTTGCTATGTTATTTATTTTTGGAATGACCTCAGGATAAGAGATATTATAAATTTTACAAAAACCATAGCACTTTATCTTAGTCATTATATGAAATTTCTTAAAATAACAGTGATTATATTAACATAAGGGACTGTAAATTTTTAATTATATCATTATATTCCTTATATGTTAATTAGCCATTATATGAAATTATATTAACATAAGACTGTAATTTTTAATTATATTATATGTCATTATATTAATTATATTATGAAATTATATACATAAGGACTGTAAATTTTGTAATTATATCATTATATGTCATTATATGTTAATTATCATTATATGAAATTTTATTAACGTAAGACTGTAAATTTTAATTATATCATTATATTCATTATATTTATTAGTCATTATATGAATTTATTAACATAAGGACTGTAAATTTTTAATTATGTCATATATTTAATTATATTATATGAAATTTCTTAAAATAACAGTGATTATATTAACATAAGGGACTGTAAATTTTGTAATAAGACAGTGATTGATAAATCTGAAGGTTGAAACACTTTTACAACTATGCAGAACATACACACACAAAAACTTTCAGTTAAATATTTTCAAAAGGTCTTTAGCATTTATAAAAAAGCACATTTCGAGTAAAACGCGTTTTAAAGTATGACATATCTTGCTTAAAGTAATAGCATTTGCTTTTACTAAAACACTGGTAGGTTTTGTTCTAGTGAACGGAAAATAATAAACTTGGTATTTTTATAAAGATAATAAAATGGTCTATAAAATAAAATCATTAAAATTTTTTCAATTTTTGCAAAGTTCACAATTTTAAGTAGTCGGATACCTTAAGAACTCTTTTTAATAAAATAAACTCATTTCTTAGTTATGTGCATTAAAGTAATTTATCAGTAAAATTAATATATTTTATGGTTCTAAGGTGTGAAACTAAAAGAAAGGAAAAAAATTAAAACCTCCTCACAAAATACTTTCAAATATTTAAGATAACGATTTATTGAAATCATACGATTGAATTGCTACATTTTCAAAGGAATAATGCTTTTATACAGAACATTTCAAAGTAAATCTCATCTCGAAATTACTAATTTGCACGCAATCATATAACCACAATAAATGAATGCCAAAAGAATGAAAAATGTATCCTTTAAGAGACAAAAAAAGATAAAATTCATATTTAAAAAAAGTCAAAACCAAATTTATTAAAAAATAATTTAATAAAATGAAAACCCCATAATTTATTTTTTAAATGCTAAATTCTGTATGGTTCAAAACAAGAAGGCTTTACATCATTGATTTCTTTTTGAGCGTAAACTTTAATTATTTCACATCACCCAACACATTTCATTGAGATGTTATTTTGTAGGTTTCTGGTTGCCACTATTTGTTATGATCACGCACTCGTGGCCGTCGTGTCATGAGTTCGAACCAAGTGGCACCGAATATCCGCCCTGTAGAGAGGCTGCTACACGTTAAATTTGTCGAGGCTCAAGGTACTCCCATTGGCGTGGTATGGTAGTTTCGAGAGGGTGAACGTCACAACTCAGGTGACGTCCTCCTCACTTGACCATGGTTCAAAATTACGACGTTTTTCGCCAATAGCCCCTTCTTCCTTTTTTATTTTATTTTTTAGTCTTTTATTATCTGAAGAATAAATTGAGGTGAAGGAGTATAATCAGGAAATGAGCTAGAGATTATTTTTGTTTTTGATGTACTCGCAAGATGCTTGAATGTTTTCCCTCTTTTCTTTCCCTATATATATATGTATTCTTTTATTATTATCATTATTATTATCGACTTTGTACATTCGTATTACATATATTTATATAATTTGTATAATGCAATTACTAATGTATCGTGAGTTTAACTTTCATTTGTAATTATGTATGTGTGTTACGAATCTATCTTTAATTTACTTTATGTGGTTATATATGTGTACTGTGAATTTGCCTTTGGTTTGTGTGCTGTGTATTTCTATAAAAATGTAAAGTAAGATCTTTTCTTTCAATAAAGTTTTAAGCGGGAGTGGATGTTTCCCGGGGAACTGGTTTGTAGCTCTAAACCCCTTTAGGATGAGTTCATTTCCCCTAGGTATTCTGCCAATATCCCTTATGTTGTTTTAGTGCGACGCGTTAATAAACACTCCCTCATTTTATAGTATTCTACCTTGAAAGAAATATCATACATGTATAAATTATTACAAATACATTATATTGCACAAATTAACCAATAAAGTATTCAATAATGGATACATTATCTGTAAGATGTAAGAAATCTGGAATTACAATAAGATAAGATGAAAGACGTAAATTATGACGTCTTTACTATGGGATAATGTTATCACAGTTATCGCATAGTAATAAGCTGTTATTCATTGTAAGGTAATTAATATAAGTTTTTTATATTTCTAGTCCCAAAAGAAATGCATAATCGATAGATGAACAGCTAAAAAACTGAAAAAATGAAGAAACATATGCATCACCATTTATTAATACTGCGATAAGACCTTTATTTCTGATCCATCTTATCCTAAAAGGCACAAGTAGCTCTATTGTTCTTATAAAAGAAATTTTACTTCTTATGACTGCAATTATGATGATGATTGAGCGTACCAAAATGCAAGAAACGTAATATATCTTTTTCAAAAATTGTAATCCTAGTGGTGATTTTTCTTTTAAAATATCCGTTTCATAGATTGTATATCATTCTTACATTTAACGCTGGATAATTTACGTATTTTAAATAGCTAAGTTGAATGGTAAACGAGTGTACAATGTTTGTTCATGCAACTTGTTATTTGTAATCTGCAGATGCAATTTTTTTACTTTAGATCCAATTTACTGATGATATTTAATCTTAGAAGTAGTATAATAGAAATAGTTATGTCTGAAAATCATAACATTTACAGATTGCATTTCAAGTGGTTGATATTATTTAGATTGGAATAAAAATATGATCGCTATGTCACAACAAAACTGTAAAATAAGTTAGATGGAATAAAATGAAACGCATGTTTTCTTAAACAGAAAAAGAAAACCCTTAAAAAATGGCACAAAATTTACTATCATCTTAGGAGGAAATTGTGACATTTTGAAAAGCTTTGGAAAACCACTCTCGCTAAGATATATATTCATTCTAATATGTCTTTAAAATGATAATGAATATCATTAGAAAAATATCATTTCATCGGATAAGTATCCTCTGAGCCTAAAACCCTCAAAAAGCCATGTATTTGCATAACATACAATTGCTCTTATTTTAAATACAAGCAAATAATGATACAAAATACAAAATAAGATTACTGACATTCAATACTTTAGAATCTGTTGTAAATACTTTTTTGAAACATCAATACAGTTTTATTTAGGCTAATTTGTTTCTCGAATTCCTTCATTTTCTTTTTTTAATGAGAATAAAATATTTTATTCTATGTTTAACTTCCCAACTATTAAATATGCTACGGTAATGAATACTTCTCTTGAATAAAAATAATGATGGTTGCATATTTATTCTTGCGCTTAAAGCTGACGAATTGTCTTAACCCCTAAGCAATAAGTTCTGGAAATATTTACTAAGAAATTTAAGTAAAAGTTTTATGTAACAGTCTAAATGCTATAAATGACCAGTAAGATGTTTTTTCTGTGAATTAAATTTTGCATTTTTTTGTGTGTGTATTTAAGTACAAAAGAACAGAAAAAAAGTTATAAAGCAAGAAAATTTTAAAACTTTATGAGAGTACAGTACATACGTTTAAACTCTCTCTTTTCGAAATAATTTAATATGTACTTAAAATTTCAATTTTATGTATTTATAATATCTAATTTATAATTCTGAATACCCTAGTTAAAACGCGTCTTACTGCACCTTTATCTAAAGAATTAAAACATTTTTTTTACCTCATTAAAAGGATTAGATCTTATTTTTGAAAGATTAATTGGTAAATTCTTGTAAAAAATTATTATAATAGCTTACACGCGCTTGACTTAGAGGTTTAAACTTTCCCCTAAATACTGATGTAATTTCTCTTTACTTGAACTCATGATTATATTTTTATATTATAGTTTACCCTGTTTTTCCTTGCAGTCTTAAATGTGTAATTTGAATAATCACATAATTTGTATTTTTGCTCTTGAACGAAGCGCACACTCAAAATAACTCTTCTGATGCTAAAATTAAATAAAATAAACGATGATATATACGATAAGTATAAAAAAAAATTTTATGGTCTCGACTAACAATCAAAAAATAATCCCATCTCATTGAAACTGTAAATATAAATATATATATATATGTATATATATATATACTTATATATGCATATATATATACCTATATAAACATATATATACTTATATATACGTATATATACTTATATATACATATATATACATAAACCTATATACATCACAGGACAATTTTCAAATTATAATGTTTAAGTATCGGCATTCACACAATGTAACAATTGTTTTATTGTATATGAATTCATACTTTGTTTAAATACAAAACTCCTCTATGATAGTTTTTATTTTTATAACACATTCGTATCGATTTAAAATGTATTACTTTAAAAAGGAATGTAAATTAGTACAAAAGTGAGATTCTTTTTTTTTCATACAGTTAGCTATTTCGTAATGTTTTTAAAATTTAGAATTTTATCGACTACACCACATTATAGTGTAATTATTGTTAAACTTTTGAGATTCATAATTACAAATGAAATTTAAAAACTCTTGATTGATTTCTAGTTTTGATGGAAGAATGGGGTATCAATGGGAATGGATTTTGTGTGTGAAGGGAAACAGAAAAAAGCATGTAGCAAAACATTACTTACGAAAAGAAGAAATGCTCGACACAACTACATCTTAATAAATGTGTTCTGATTTGGTACTAACCAAAAATGGTTTTATTATTTTCCATTGTATAGTCAATTCCTTTGAAAGTTCTAAATGTCTTAAAAATACTTTTTAAAAGAAAGTTTCGTTTAATTTTTGAATATTTTTATTTTTACTGACATTTAATAAGCCGATTAGGTATAAAAACCAGAAACTCACTGCTTTAACTTTTATATATCTAATAACTACAAATTTAAAAAAGTAGCAAAACATGTATATAATATTAGTTTTTTTAATTGCAATTCAAGTAATGGCAAAATGAATATGAATTTCAGTATGTACTTCAAATCATGCAGTTTTAATTTAAATTAGTTCATAGTGATTCAAAAATAATAAAACAAAGTGTTTTACTTCAAGATCATTTCATCAATAGCATAGTTTGATAATAAAATATACTTAATCCTTTTTTCCCCCTTAAAATATGAATGTAAATAAAACAGGAAATGATTGTGCATTTAGAGTGTGCTCCATTATAGAGAATTCTTTTTAATTTTACTTCTTCCTATGTCAAAGGTAAGATTTTTTTAAAAAAAATATACTCAAATAAATTTTTTATTTAATAAATATATCTTAATTTGAGTAAGGATATCCAAGCTAGTAAGCTTCAAGAAACAGTTTAAAATGAAAAAAAGTGTGTGCGGGATCTTTGCTTATATATTCATGTATTTACCTCAAAGAAAAATAAATATTTAATTCCATCCGCAGTTACAAGTTAAAAAACATACATGCTTCTGATTATTTTAATGTTTCAATTTGAAATCAATAAAAGATAATACTTTAAGATCATTCGCATTGAAGGAGCAAATGTTTGAGAGAAAAAAACTACCAAGAGAGCTTGTTACTACTTGTATCCTTAGGGAAATGTTATTGAAAGGTAAAACAATTTTCGGCAGACTTCCCCCTCTTTTTAACGTAATGCGATGCTGGCGCCAGCTGTAAGTTACGGTTTTCGTTTAGGTTTATAGAATGTGACGTTAAGCGTTTCGCATATATCATCCGAAAGTGATTCGAAAAATATATATTATGCAACTTGCAATTGTATCAGTGCTCTCATAGGATCGGATTATTGGGATATGCTGAGGTTAAATATCACAGGACTGTTAATCTGGATTGTAAATAATTTTATTTATATGATTTGTCCATTAAAAAAACTGAAAACAATTCCCACGAAAGATAATAAAAAATGTTATACACACTCTTTTATGAAAATATCATATGGATCATGATGTCTAACTCATTTTGTACCGAAGTTGTATTGGGTTGTATGAAAACTGAGATACATCTGCATTTCTTTCAAATTTATTAGTGAAAAAACTCAATGTAATTTATACAAGCTTTTTCAAATTTCAAGGCTTTATATTCATAATCTCGCTGAGATATCTCTCAAAGTCATTTTATTTATCTTTATAAATATGTATAATATAATAATATTTCTCCTATATATACATATATATATATATATAAGAAATGGATGGAATTTATAATGCAGTGCTGCATCATCCAATTGTTCTGACTAATCACGATTTTCAATAACGGAACTTATATGATTCTTATTCCAGTTCAGGAAACTATAAAAAAAAGCTGGGGTCTCTGGAACAAAGACAAAATGCTCCAGTGTATTCTCTGAATTCATGCATGTGTTTGTAGGTTTATGTTGTCATTTTGTTTGTTACACTAAATAAAATGTGGGTATAAAACACCAAAAATATTTCCTCATCCTTTCAGCAACTGCAGCGAGATAAAGATTAAGCCAATTAAATGTTTTGCCTTAAAATTTTCATATATAAGATAAAAATACTTATTCAGTTCATAGTTATGACTTTGAAGATCTTTTTAACTCTATTGATATCAATGATGTAATTAGGGTAATTTTGGATAATTACAGAAATTATAACCTTAATATTAATTTACAAAAATTTAGAACTCTAATAAATTTTGTCCTAAGAGAAAATTACATTAATTTTAATGGTTCTCTGTACAAACAAACCAAAGGTTTGCCTCAGGGTGGCCCTGCTAGCAATAGTTTGGCTAATTTATATTTACACTTTTACGAAAATAATTATATTATTAATAATGATTATTACATTTTTAGATACATAGATGACCTAATTATTTTTGGTAAAAATAATAATTATAATCCCAATATCAATTTTTATCCGGAATATTTAAAGCTTCTTAAAATTAATAATAATCCTGTTACAACTAATTACTTGGATGTATCATTATATATTAAGGACTATAAATTACATAGCAATATTTATGATAAAAGAGATGATTTTAATTTTAACATTCTTAAAGTTCCCTCATGGAATTCTAATTTATCCATCTCAATATATCGAAATATTATTTTGAATTATATTTATCGTAACAAGGTATTAGTTAGTGATAAATCTAATATATATTTAAATATTAATAACTTTATTAAACATTGTATAGAACTAAGTTACCCTATTAAATTTATAAAATGTTATATAACAGTTAAATAAAAAAAGTTTTTTCAGTTATACAGTTTATAGATAGATGGCGCCTCTAGCTATGTAATTTTGTAATAATATATTTTATTAAAAATTAATCGTTTGTCTGGATGGTATTTTTTATTTTATATAAATTTTAAAATAAAATATAGAAATTTTAAAAGTATATATATATATATATTGTAACACTGCTACTTTCTCAATACATAATAATTATATGCGTTACTGTTATTGTCCATAAGAAGTGAATATGTATTCACGTGGTAAGTCTATTAGTTTGGCTTTGATTTTAAATATTTTAGTAATTATTAAAAGCTATAACATTATAGTATTACATTAATAGATTATGGTTTTATCTATAATATAGTTAAACTTCTCTAGAAATTTATTGCTTTCCCTATGGCCCAGAATACTGGCAAATTCAGGTGAAGGTTGGCTGGCCAGAAAACTTTGTTTAAACCTGCATTCCTAGTTCCTAAGGCTGGGAGTTTGCTTTTAGTATTTCTGTGGCTAAATCTTTCCTATTATGACGATAGTTATCTTAGGTTTATAACTATTTTTGTACATTTTTGTAATATATATATATATATATATATATATATGTATATATATATTTAAATAAAAACTTTCTAAATGGAATAGCAAGTAATTCTGTGATACTCAACTGAATAGTAATTATTTAAATCTTCTTATATTATGAAGATGACACTTTGGGTACCATTAATAAATTATCAAGGTATTAACACATAAGGTACGATGCATGTAAATTCGATTGTTGAATGTATGCACAGTAAAGCAACAATTAGTTCTAGAAATATTAATTAATGATCGTTTCTCAATGATCAACGCATAAAAAGTATTTTTCTGCCATAAATATAGACTAAATTAGTCATTTTGTTGGGGAAAAAAATGAAATTTCTTGTTCTAAAAAGTTTTTAAAACTGCAAATTACAAAAAGAAATATTCACCAATATGTAAGTATATAAGCTTCACTCATAAAATAAATGCATATCAAATATTTAAGCACATATTCCAAATAATTTAAATGAATTATATTTTGGTGTTTATATTAGAAAAACTTTAATCAATGTAAAATGATTTGCTACTAATTTCGTTGATAAAAATAGGTTTTAAATATATGCATTTATCGTTGTTTGAATGCATCTAATATTTTAAGATCAATGTTCATTAATTTTATGAGTCTTTTACAATTAACTCTCTGTAATTCATTTTTAAAAGAATTAATTAATATTTCGCAACAGATGTTTAAGAAGTGTTTGAGCACATATTATCCAAGCGCTGGCAGTTAAAAAAAAGCTGCCAAGAGCTACAATATACATTAAGGTTACAAAATAAATCCTTTTCTCTTTACTAAGCAAGAAAAAAACACTTTAATGTTAAATTGATATGTATATTCTTCCTTTTTTCCAAATTATTTTTTTCATACTTGAACAGTACTTATTTTTTTTCCGAGATGCAATAAATAAATAAAAAAACCTTTATTGTGTGAAAAATGTCATGATTCATGATTTTTTTTTATTTTCAAATTTATTTTTTGTCTTACGAAATAAATTTTAAAGATGTACTTTATCCATTACGTTAGATAATGCTTTGGTAAACAGAAATGCTTGCAAATATCACAGACTAATTAAGAGAATTGCTGGTAAATTAGCATATATTTCTACTTTTATTTTACTACGAATTTATCTAAAGCTTCCGTTGTTCTCCTCGTTTATTTATAACTTAAACATAATTTTTATAACCTTAAGAAAAACTATTATAGTTTTTTATTAATATTTAAAACAAAAGACAATTTTTTCTTGTAATATATGTAAACCATATTAAAGTATATTTTTAAACTAAAATTATTCTCCGTTAATGCGATTATTTTATTTATATTCTCAACACTGTTTATTAGAAAATAAATAATAACGCATAAGATTAACACTGAAATTAAAATATATATATATAGATAATCGTTGCTGAATCAATAATATTAATATAATGTTCTTAATTTTTTTTAACATCAGATTACTTTTTTCTGCAGTGAGAATTTGCAAGGATTATGAATTAATAATCCGAAGCAGTTTTCCTGTTCTTTTATTTCACTGATGATTGCTGAATTTTATTTGTATTTATTCCAATTGTTTTTAACTTAAATAGTTTTAACAAATGCCGGATCAGTAGCGTGGTTGGTTAGGTATTGTCCTTTCAGGCACGAGTTTATAGGTTCTGCCTCGGCCCACATCGGTGAATTTTCAAGATGGAAAAAACCGACTGCGTCAATGTCGTATGACAACGTGGCATATGAAAGATTCTTTGAGAGCCTTTTTTACTTTGGTGCTCCCTGCAAAATTAAATTCCTAGAACCATTTAGCATCGTCAGAGATCAGATGCCTTCCTCTATGGAGGAAACTGGGCATCAAAATTCCATCGAGGCAATTGGTATCCACCTATATGATGCCACGTTAAAAAGCAATACCATCCCCGAAAAAGGAACGAGATCTACAAAGGAAATTATCCACATTCCGCAGCTCCATTTGAATAAAAAAAATACACATTAAGCAATTACATTGGTATAAATAAGCATTTATTGTAAAAACAAAATCTAGAGATTGCCCAAACATAATTGGGTAATTACTAGATACAGTTGCGTCCATTTCATTTTAAATGGCACTATTAGAAAATTAAGGAGACAAGAAAAATAATTAGCCTGGCCAAATCTTTTTAAATATAATCTTATAATGTAAAATTTATAATGCATAGCCATGTACTATTTTTGTAAAAATAGATAGAAATATTTAAAAATAAACAGCTGGGATTTATTTCCTCATTCTAAATTTTAATGCATTTTCTTTGCAAGGTTTATATGTTACAAATATTTTTGTTTCATTAATATTCATAAGGATTTTGAACTATTTTATAAACAGCATTAAGCTGACAAAAGAAATTATTCAAGCCTTTGGCACGTATGTGAATGTTGTAAATTTATGATGTAAGTAAGTCGTTGTGGAAGGAGAGTGTTTTTGCATTGATTAATAAAGTTTTTTGAAAGTTCGTGGGCTGAATCAAAATATTTGAGCATGTTAGTAGATATTAAAGTATGATAAAATCCATTAATGAGAATACATTTTTGATATTTGAGTGATAATGGGATGCAGAAAGGAGACATATTTTAACGATCATAGTTAAAAATATCTCTTATTAGTGTTACTCAATTAATAAAAGGTTTTTATTTTTGTTCAGATCAATTTTTGTATCGTTTATTGAAAATTATACGCAAATATTTATTATTCTAAAAAAATTCAAACTCTTAAAACCTTAAAAAATGATTTAATTGAACTTTATTGCTTTGAATAAAAAGATTTAAATTTCTTTTTTTTCTACTTATTTAATTCAGAGTTTCCCAAACTTTTTATCTCATAGACCATTGTTATTTTTTCGATTATGTGTAGGCCGCCTGATTACCTAATGTTGAAATTTTTCAAACTTATCAACTAAAGTGTCTTTTTACAGCTGATGTAGAGCCACATACTTTAAAAGATTTAAATATCTAACTGTAGAGGAGTATATTGTTTAAAACCTAAGAAACACACATCTTAATTAAATTAAAATTTAATCACACATTATAATTGTTACATAAAGTAACTGAGCAACAAACAAATGCTTTTAATGGAAGGGACGAATTTGGTGCTTCACAATAACAAATATTCAACTTTTCGCATTAATTTTGTCCTATCAGGTTTATACCTAAATCTCCTCAATTAGTAATGTTCAACATTTTTTTTTGAGATTGGCAGCCACATTGAAACTTTTCCTCATTTAGAAAAAAAAAACCTTTCCCTGGAAATCCCATAATTCGGAGGGTAAATAACAGGAAGGTCTTTTTAAAGCAATAATAGCTGGCCGCCTTTTCTAAACATTTTAATATCTCGTTAGAGCCTATTCCGATCAGTTTCTCCTGTAATATGGCATTTTTTTTTCAATGTGGATTGATTTTCTACTGTAATATTTCCATAGTAAAAGCATTCTCAAACTTTGTTTCAAAATCTAAATAGATGGCAAGAAACGCTGAAACTTAAGAAAACTTTATGCTGTCACCATGCAAACGTATATTAACCACACTATATATAAATTTAGTAAATAAATCTATTAAAAAAGTAAAATCTGGTTTCTACTTGATTAAATTTTTTTTGAAGATTAAATTAACGATCTGGTTTAAAGAGAGTCACTCCCAACTAATTTTTGTCGCTGATGTGGACCCCTTTTAGATCGTCATAGACCCCTAAGAGTTGATACACACCAGTTTTGGAATTATTGATTTAAATAATGGAGTATTATATATGAAAATACGCATTGCAATGTATGAAAAATTTATAACCTGTACATATGCAAAACATTACATGAAAACAATTTTCATAGGAAAAAAGGTGAAGTAATCTTTCTAAAAAAAATAGCTTGTTTGAATAAACCATTATTTCTCGAAACACAGAAATTCTAAGAATTTTTAATGCTGATTAAAAAGTGTTAAGAGAGAGATTTGAGAGTTTAGAACATTCTACGTGCTTTTAAAATCATTTCTCAGAAAATTAGTTTTTCCACACTTTCAATAAGTTACATCGTTCTAAGATACTATCTTAAGTCAGTTCATATTATTCGTATTAGATCAAAAGAAATTTTGTAACCATACATGTTTGTTTTAAACCTGAAAACACTAACTTTGAAGAAAATTGAAAATAATCTTATTTATATATATATACGGGTTTGCATATTACGTTTCTTCCTGTCATGCTTTAAAATTTAATTACGTGAAGGAAATATATTCTTACAAGCAAAATGCACATAGTTTTTTTTTTTTTTTTTTTTGCTGAATAATTTTATCTATTGCCAAATTTAAAGAACTATGTAATTGCTGTATATTTATTGGTTAAAAAAAGACAATAGGTGAAAAAGTCGTTAATGGTCAGTTTCATATGAATATCTTCGTTAAATTCCCATTGAATGTTTTCTAAGTAAATAAAAATTGAAATAAAATCATCATTATTATCAAATAGATCATAAAATGTATAATTATAATAGAATATAACTTCCAAGATACCCTTGTAAAACTTAATACTAATAATCAAAATTTTTATTGAAAAATAAAATACGAGGAATAAAAAAATGATCTTCTAAAAAGTTGCAGTTTCTTACACTTTTAACTTGATTTCATTGCTTTAAAAACGGAATTATTAAATATATTGTAATGATTTATCCCTACTTAAATTATGTATATGTGTCGTGCACTTAACAAGTAAAATGCATAACATTAAGCTGAATCATATGAATGAAATATGTTTTACTTTGTTCAAACTTTTGACAAAGGTTACTTTATTAAAAGAGTCGGTAAACACTATTTAAAAAAAAAGTATATGTAGATGGTGGCGAGCTCATATTTAAAAGCGAAGGAAGTGTTTTTAAGGAATTGGCCAAACTTGCTCGTTCCAAATGTATTTCATTCAGTTCATTGCATTTCTTAACTGTTATACATAGAATGACACGTAATTAACTTTGCAAATTGTTTCAATGCATTTTAGTGAGTTTCGGTTGATATTTTACAATTGAAATAATAGAAACGTGATTGATATTAATGTAAATATGCCTTTTGCTTAAAAATTTTGTGATTTGATAATTCCAACTTTAAAAATGCTAAGCTATAATTATTTTGAATTAAAAATGAGTCAATTCTTATAACATATATCAAATATTTTAGATTTAATTTATTAGATTAACACTATTGTTTAAAATATGTTTTCCTTGCAGAAATGAGCATATTTAATTATATATGAGCTCAATAGAAATGATTTAACAACACACTCATATTTAAGCGCAGTAAACAAATTCAGAGGTAATAACAAATGAACCCAGTATCATCGCTGTATCGAGTAATGTTATTATATGAAACCAAAATGAGATAACACTACTTAAAAATAGTTCAAATTTAGAATTTTGGGGAAACAAAAGCATCGCGAAAGGCGAACGTACGTAACAAAATTTATTTTACAATAATAATATAGACTACTAAAAATCGTTAAATTTCTTATCCAAGTCTGTAAAACTAAAAGTAACTGTTAAAAAATCTAAAAAAATAACAAAAAAATATCTAAAATTACTGAAATTTTTTTTGTTTGCTAAGATGATAAGAAATTCTTAAATGATGAAAAATCTTGGGCTAAAATTTGCTTTTAAAATCCCAAATTACAAGAAAAGCTTTTTGAATTAAAAAGTTTTGGAGAGAAAAAAAAACTAGTTATATATATATATATGTATATATATATATAGAGAGAGAGAGAGAAGTATTTTTTGATTGGTATTTGATACTTTTAGAATAAGTTATTTTAGATTTATTAAAACTTAGTTTTATATTAAAAATTAGTTTTATTAAAATGTTACATTATTTTAAGCTTAGTTTATCCTCCATGTTTTGTTTCTGCAAAGTAATTTTGGGAAATTAATAATAAAGCAGCGTCTTGAACATTATTTGACTTTGTATTAACACCAAATCTTACCATTTGTACGATTATGGAAATTATACTTTCTCCTTTTCTATTTTACTCTATTTTCTTGCATGGTGTTTTACTGCGTCAATTTAGGTTCGGAGACCAATTTTTGAAATATTGATTTTCAGAAGTGTTTTATTGTTTTAAAGAACATAAACAGGTTTTAAGGGTCATAATAATTAAATATATAACATAATTAACTCCTTGTTTCAGAAAAAGAATCTTATTTTTATAAAATTTTAGCAAAAGGTTCAATTTTCAGAAAAACAGCATAAATAAAAACACGTTGGACATAATGTAATATTAATTTCATTGATACACTTCTTGATCCATCTGAAGTGTCACAAAACCCCAGAATAAAAATTATCCTATGAAATGAGTATTCATATTTAACTTTAACGATTTTTTGTTGAAACTACTTGATGTTCTAAGCTACAAATGGTTGTAAAATACGATTAAAAGTAATTATCTTAAAACCTACGGTTTGCTACACTCTAAAAAGCTTATTGCATATGTGTTGCAAATTTAATTGAATTTTTTTTTGATTTTTTCGGAGATATCCTATATTTCGTGCACATTTTATCGTGAAAACTTCATTCTTCAAAAAACACATTTATAAAATATATTTATAAGTTACAAAAGTAAATAGTTGATAAATTCCGAAAAACATTTTAAAATTCACCAGTTTTACATATTATTCCTTCTTCTTATTCTTCTTCCCCAACACTTATTTCTTTTTTTTTCTAACGATCCTTACACCTAACACCTAAAAAAGCATTTTCAACCTATTCGGATACCTTAAAGTTATATAGATAGTAAATTAGTTTGTGTATATATATATACAAACTAATATATACTACAAAACTAAAGATATATATATATATATATATATATATATCTTTTAAAGAAGAGGTCTCCATCGCATCACAAATAAAACACATTTCACATGAAACCCATGCTTGATAAGAAAAAAGAATGTAAAATGGATGCGTGAACAGGGATATATAGCACGGCATGACAGCAAAAACAACAATAAATAAAATACCTGATAAGTGACACATTTGCTTAAAATAACATAATGTTTCTTCAAATAGAAACGGATTTACCGAAATTTATAAATTTAGCCTATGAGCTGTCTGGGCTATTTATTTGTAGCCCATATCTTCTTATTTGCGTAACATAATAAAGAATGATCATCTGCTCAGTAGAGGGAAATCGTAATAAATTAAATAGCTCCCGCTTTTACGCATAAGTGACGGGGGATAATGTATGTACTAGAAGTAGGATCGAGCGGAAAGTAAAGAATCATACATCTTCTAGAGGGAAAATCGCAATTATTTTTCTTGGCTTCTTTTCTGACTTTAGTTTGCATAGATTTATTTTCAATTTCAATTCTTTCTGATACTTTTTTGAGGTCGACTTTTTGACAAAGTTTAGACTAAGTTAGGGAACGTTGCCCATCCGGCCACCACCCCAGTGAAATTATTGAAATTCATATAGAAGAATTTATATTAATATTCTTAAATGATAAGGTGAGAGATTTATTAATTCATTTCAAAGATGAAAATATATTGTACCAAACTGCATTTTATTAAAAAACCTTATATTTTATTTTCTCGGGTATATATATATATATATATAAATATAAATATGCTTTTTAAGAAGTCGAAAAAATATTACATGGAGAAATGAGCATCGTATTAATGAAACAGAAGACAAGTTAAAACAATTTAAGTTTAGAATTTAAAGGAATGAATAAATCTTGCAATAAATAAAAAATCATTTAATTGTGATATATCGATGTAAATATTACAAGATATTTTAGTGCCCAAATAAATATTTTCATTGCTTCAATGCACAAACTTGAAGTTTATTGAAATAGGTCTGCAATTATATGCTTTACCCTTTTATTTTGAATTTCAGTATTTAGTTCAACCCAGTTACCCATTCCGAAATATACACACACACACACAAATACAATTTTAAAAATGAAAGTTTTTTTTTTAATAAAAGGGTCGAGCAAGCAAAGAATAAATCTTTTGCAATTGTATATTAATGTCTTTTTCCAGTTAAATATTGGCAATGTAAAGCATCATTACCATTTTAGAAGAGAATAAAAGTGTTTCAAACAGAAAATGTTAAGAATATTTATGATTTATTGATATATAACTTTGCGTGGAATATTCTTAAAACGTAGCATTTTACAACAAATAAAGGTCAAAAACGGAATTTTCGACAAAATTTAATAAGAGTTTAAAAATTCCATGCATGTAAAATGAGCTTCGTTCATTACTTAAAAATATTCTTTTATTTCCATATACAGGAAGAAATGTAGATTTCAATTCTTACAAATTAACTGTGGATGTAATCTTACAATAACTCATTCTTCTATGAATAAATATGTGGATTGAGATGCGATGGTTTCCAAACTATTTCAAGTAATATGATAAGAAATAAATACTATCATTATATTTCTATTTAAGTTTCAGAGATTTTCACCCGATGAATATCATACTGGTACTTTCTATAAGAACACACATACGCAAATCAAAGGGTTTTTTTTCTCAATTAGCGTTTAAAATTTTAATGGAGTAATATAACTTCCATTCTTTAAAATTCAAATGTATATTAAAAAGTAAAAATGCATTTCTTTTTACATCTTAACTAGCATTTATAAAGCAGTTTGATTTACAAATGATTTAGCTAACTAAGGACTTAAAAATACGAATTTTTTAAACCTAATTAAATTCTTGAACTTGCTATTGTCCTATCTTAGTGATAATAAATATTCTTTAATAGGAACTACTTCTGATTTACAAGTTAGACTTTCATGGCATGACTTTATTTTATCTCTGTGTTTTCTTGAGGTATTTTGTTTGATTTCAATAGATTTTATAAAATATTGTTAGATGCGTTAGAAAGATGTATGCGTATAACTAAATTCTCTAATGAAAGAAAAAAATGCTTTTAGTTTTGAAACAATTAATCTCAGTAGCTTATAAAAACATACTTAATTAGGTACACAAGCTAAGTTCTAATACACATTTTCCACACACATAATAATTCTTAAGAATTTTTTTTTGTCCATAACTATATACTTCCTTAATTGCATTTTGTAAAACATTGCAGAACTATAAGTTTTATTACTCCTAACTATAATCAATTGATGCACTTTTTATCTATCTCGTGAAATTAATTTAAAATGTAAAGCAAGAAGGTTTTATTTTACAGCGTAAAATCAGATCAAACCTTAGAGGATCAAACTACAAAATAAGTTGAATATTTTTGCAAAGAAATCAGAATATTTTTAAGACACTATCTAATTTGAAGAAAAATACTATTTAGCTTTTAAGCTGATAAAAAGTAAAATCTAAATTATCCTTATAATTGTATGGATGAAAGATAATATCAGGGTTCTCAGGGTCTTAATTTTGTCTCGAAAGTAGAAAATATGAGCAATTTTTGATTAGATGTAATTCTTTGCGGTTATAGTTAAATAATTAGATTATTTTATACACTATTTATAAAAGAATGAGATTTCAAAAAGTGTAAAATGTTTAAAATATGATCATAATTTAAAAAATTATAAGAATATGAAAACCAGAAACATTTCTGTGGGAAATATTAATTAAGTTTTTAGTTGCTCATGATACTTTCTAGAATAATAGCTCTAATTACTAACAATAAGTTGAATTATGAAGTGAAATACATTCTTATTACACTGTAGCACTTTTATACAAATAGAGTAATAAATAGTATTTTTTTAAAATAAAGAATTGCAATTTTTAATTTTTTTATTGAGTTTGAGTATTTTTAAATTTTTTAAATAAAATATATATATATATATAATATTAAAAAATTAGCCGAGGTCTGAAGAGTATTATACATTTTATATTTCTACAAAGTTTTATTCATAAAAGGCTACTATGAGCAACACAAAATTTACTAAAAATTTCTTACAGAAATGTTCCTTATTTTCATATGCTTTTAAATTTTCAAATTATGATTACATTTTAAGAATTTTATACTTTTTTGAAACATCAATCCTTTATAAATAATGTGTAAAAAAACCTAATTATTTAATTTTAACCTCAAAGAATTACATCTAGTCGAAAATTGCTTATATTTTCAGCTCTCGAAACAAAATTAACACCCCTGAAACCTCTTAATTATAAAGTTTATAATTTTCAAATAAGAGTCTAAAAATAAACTAAGAAAAGATTGACCAACAGAATTTAATTCTCCAATACTTCATAATTTAAAGTTATTTAAATCTTGTATTTTAGTGTTTATCTAGTAAGGAGTGGTTCAGATAACTTCCAAACTCCTGCACTAAACAAAATAAATCGAGACATAATTTTCTTTTATGCACGGATTCGAAATTAGTACATGTTTGCTTCATCTTAAGAATTGTTACTTAAATAATAGCCTGGACAGAAGTGGCAAAATAATGGAGAATAAAACAAACTGAACTTCCCGGTAGAAGCTTTCAAATACAGTTATGGCTTTCAACCACACATCTATACTCATTCCATTACACCTTGGCGAATGTTTCGTATAGATATATAGACTGTACTTGCCATACCGAATACAGTCAATTTGACGAAGAGAGAAAGAAATAATACAACTAAAGAACAACTACTAGCACCATAAGAAAGTGAAAGCCCGAGGCACTAGGAAAAGGAGGAAAAAAACCATTCCTAGGCTAGGTTGGCTCTAACGAGCTCTCCCCGACTAGGCATACATTGTTACAGTTGGTGCACTCGTCGCTATATGACCGACGGGTCAGCTGCTGTAACAATGCGGAAACAGCTCATCTGTGGTAAAGTGGTGTTTTACAGTACATTTTCCGTTGGATAAATAGAAGTTTCTCTTTCCGTTTTCTTTGTTAACACTTTCCTTTTTTGATCATCAGAGGGAAGAATGGTGGGGAAAAAAAGGACGCGTTTTGAATAACGTTGTAGTTTTTCATCTCGGAATAGAATGGAAAAACACTTTTAGAAGGATATTTTACTTAACACGCAGACAAAGAATGATTCTAAGTATTGCAATCAGTAAAACTCTTCATTGATGCTATATTTTATTTACGATTTTATTATTTATGAAATAGTATACACTTCAGAAGAAATTCTCTATTACGAATGACTTAAGTTTTACTAAGCTAATTATTATGCTATCTAGAATAAAATGTTAATTATTATATAAATTTTACTTATTCTCAAAATTCCAGTTTTTGATGGTGAAAGCAGAAAAAATCTAGAAACATTAAATATGAATTAAATTACTATGCATTTTCGAACCATTACAATAATTTTAAAATGAGTTATATTTAGCGAGGTAAGAAATATTAAAATTAACTTAGTACAAAATATTGCACTAGAAGCTGACATTGTACTTTGCAATTTCTTAAGAATTACTCTGGACATTTTATGTTTAGTTGAAAATAATTTTTCGATGAAACATAAAAGAGCTTTTATCTTCAAAGTAATAAACACATTTCTGTATAATTCTTCAAGTTTATATTTAGTACTACAATGGAGAATATGTATGTAATAAAAAAGAGGGATTACATAAGAATATGATTATTTTCTTTTTACTCAAAAGGATGCTTATTTCTTTTCTTCATAAAGCACATAATTGCCCGAAATGAGGTTATTAACTTTGAATACTTCACACAAAAATGAAATAAGACAATAAATGCATTATTTCAATTCAAATTTTTAAGAAATATTCAGTAATATTTCACGGGAAGCCCTTTTGATTAATTTAGGGTAAAATTAGTAATTTAACAAATACATCTTGATGTTTCTTAATAAAATTAATTTCTTGTAGAGTTGAATACAATTGTATTACCTTTCAAACGCTTGTATTTTGTATTTTCATAATCTGATAAAGGAATTGAATCTTAAATAAGCTTGATTCAGTACTTGCCATGATCAAAATATAATATGCTGTATATGTCTTGAATCTATATATTTCTTTTTTCCTTGATGATATTTGCTTCAAAATACTTTCCACTCTTTACAGAATTTTTTTTTTACTTAACATTATTATAAATGATTCAGTTTTTTCTTTTGTCACAACCCATGCTTTAAAAATCATGTCTCCTCTTTACATTTATAGAGAGTCGCAAATGTAAATGCGACTCATCAAACTTTTTTCCGTTTAATCTTTAGGAACTAAAAATCAAAATGGTTTATAATTTATATATATATATATATATATATATATACAGGCTTCATATAAAATACTCAAGAATGGTGGTGAATGAGTAAGAGCTGTATTAACGTCACACAAAAAGCCACACGAGGGCTATTTTTAA